>NQII01000939.1:247592-285617 GCA_002778355.1 Clitarchus hookeri
TTGCGCGGCCGCACGTGACACATCGTCTGTCGGTCCCTGAATGACTACCATGCCACACTGCTCCTTTGGCCTGCACGCTCACCGGATCTCTCGTCCATCTAAAACGCGTGGTCCATGGTTGACGGACAACTGGTCAGACACAGAACACCCGCGCACACAACGGATGAACTTTGGGCAAGCATCGGAGCAGCATGTACAGAGATACTTCAGACGGACATCCAAGTCCCTTACTCCCAATGCCGCATCGTGTAGCAGAGTTTATTACCACCCATAGTGGGACCACACAATACTGATTTCCCCGTGTTCTGTACGTCATACCAGCTGCAAGAGTAATCATGTCACCTGTGTATGATGGGTATTATGCCCAATAAATCTAGTTTTATGTTGCTTACATCCTTATTGGTGATGCAGTTTTAATGGCAGGACTGTAACTACTTTCAAGACAGCTCCACGATACTATTATTGTCCGCCATTTCACACTTGAAGAAAGTACAGGATGAGTATAAAAGAATACCCCAACTTTGAAGGTCTATAATATCAAAACCAAACAACCTACAACCTTGATTGACAAATCAAATGAACCGTGGAACCGTTAAGTTTGTTTACCATATCTTCATTAATGTTCAATGTGACCACCATGAGCGGCCCGAACGACATCAACGCGATAATCTAACTCGTTCCACACTCTTGTCAGCATGTCCGGTGTTACGGTTTGGATGGCGTCCATGATTATCGTTTTGAGGTCGCCAATGTTAGCCGGCAATGGTGGACGAAGCACTTAATCCTTTGTGTACCCCATAAAAAAAATCGCAAGTGTTAATATCCGGGCTTCTTGGGGGCCAGTGATGAAGAGCCTGGTCACCAGCTACTCCTCGACCAATCCAGCGTTGCGGCAATGTCCCGTTCAGGCATCCGCGAACAGCTAGGTGCCAATGGGATGGCGCATAATCCTGCTGGAAAATGAAGTCCGCCGCCGCCTCTTCTAACTGAGGAAACAACCACTCTGTAATGTGTCCAAATAAGGGATCCCAGTAACAGTGGACTCGTGAAAAAATAAAGGGCCGAAAACCGTGTCTTTGGATACAACGCAAAACATGTTCACTTTGGGAGAAGCGCGCTCGTGTTCAGTGGTTTCACGTGGAGGCTCCTGACCCCATATCCATACGTTGTGCCGCTTAACCTTACCATTTGTATGGAACGTCGCTTCATAGCTAACAACCAGCTTAGACATGAAGGAATCGTCTACCTCGTTCTGGGCAAGGAAACATCAGACCGTCCCCTTCACATTGACGTGTCGAATGCGAGCTCGCTACCCCCTCCCCACCACAAACAGAGAGTTACGAACGCCATCCAAACCGTAACACCGGGCATGCTGACAAGGGCGTGGAACGAGTTTGATTATCGCGTAGATGTCGTCAGCCTGCGCGATATCTGCAGGAAGTGTTGGTATTGCCAACGTGCTAGGCACTGCATCGCTGCCGCCGAAGGTTTTCTGCGCGTTTTACACGAAAAACGGCGAGTCCTGCGCAGTTGTAACCTGAGGACCGTTTTTGTTCATTAGGTCATACTGCTCAACAAAACCGCATCAAACGTTCACAATTCTTGAAGATAAAAAAAAAGCCTGAGAAAAGAGGATGGCCACCCCTGCTATTTCCATTACGAGGGGCGGTACTAATGAGAGTTTGCTCTTATGTTGAAGATCCCGATAACATAAAACAATGTACGGAGAACTGCAGTTTAATTTTATTTCGTTTCAGTTACATTTTAAAAATATTGATTTTTGAGAAATCACATTTTCCTCATATTCAATTCAGGTAGAAAGTGTCTATGGGCTCTTCACGGTAAAGTGAGCATTTCTGAGGCCCTAGTTACTTTTTCCTTTTCAGCCATTTTTTTTTATCGTTTAACCACCTTTTTAAATAAATATTGCCGGGTAAGTAATAAACAAAGCGTGTATATTCCACCGNTTTGTTCATTAGGTCATACTGCTCAACAAAACCGCATCAAACGTTCACAATTCTTGAAGATAAAAAAAAAGCCTGCGAAAAGAGGATGGCCACCCCTGCTATTTCCATTACGAGGGGCGGTACTAATGAGAGTTTGCTCTTATGTTGAAGATCCCGATAACATAAAACAATGTACGGAGAACTGCAGTTTAATTTTATTTCGTTTCAGTTATATTTTAAAAATATTGATTTTTGAGAAATCACATTTTCCTCATATTCAATTCAGGTAGAAAGTGTCTATGGGCTCTTCACTGTAAAGTGAGCATTTCTGAGGCCCTAGTTACTTTTTCCTTTTCAGCCATTTTTTTTATCGTTTAACCACCTTTTTAAATAAATATTGCCGGGTAAGTAATAAACAAAGTGTGTATATTCCACCGCACTCGGAAGTTACTGTCTTAGGCTAAAATAAAATATATTTATTGACTATTATTCCATACATTTTCAATCCGATTTTGCATGAGGAATCACCTCACGAAGTCTGTTGGTTTCCATTCTCTATATAAAATCATACTGCCCCGCGCGAGCGAGTGGAACTGAAGGACACATTAGTAAGATGATATATGGACTCGCGCACTATCAGTTGCAGCCGGATACGCGGTGGCTTTTCTCAAAGGAATGTTATGCCTATCAGGGCGCGTGCCGCTCCCGACCTTGGGTGTCGGGTGTCTTCGAGACATCTGAAGAATGCTCTGGATTACTGGCCTCGTTTCTATCAGCTAGACTCGGAGTGCGGCGAACCTTCCAGGTCAAGGCCAGCAGAGTATAAATAGAGCGATGGGCCTCCGGGCCGGGAGTCGTAGTTTTTGGATTTATGAGTGGCTGCGGCATCGAGCGAAGGACACCGAGCGAGAAGAGCGCGGCGAGAGAAGTGACCAGCAGGGGGGAAATTTGCGACTGCAAGCATCGGCGCAGCGAAGAGTGCGATTGGCAGGTTGGACTAGTGGACTGAATACGTGAGTGATATACATTACAAATGGTGGCAACAAATAGACTGAACACTAAGAAGGGGGTTAATTAGAGTCGAAATAGACCATATACATTTTGCTCACTGAGAAATAAAAAAGAGTAATATTGGAGATAGACAATTTAATGCTGTAAATAATAGCTTTGAGAATAAATTTAAAAATCAAATTTAGTTCCTTTCTTTTTATTAAGTCCTCCATTCCTCACGAACTCAGGCGTCCACGTAACAATACAAATAGCTACAATACAGTGCACTACCTTGTAAATAAGCAACACACACACTGCATGTACGCAAGGTACAGTGTTGTGCGGAGATACAAAGTACAGACATTACGTAACCAACGTAAACACCACAGGATTAATTGACAAAACACGCTCAAAGTGTGTAAAAGACATTCAAAATGAATTAATACTTTCGGTTTCTTTTCTGGGTAAAAGTTTGATTCGCCTTTTGTAACACATCAAGTACTGGACATGTTATGCCCGGACTTCCAAATTAAACACAAATGTGAAATAATGANCAGGCGTCCA
The DNA here is from genome assembly GCA_002778355.1 of Clitarchus hookeri. Taxonomy (NCBI): domain Eukaryota; kingdom Metazoa; phylum Arthropoda; class Insecta; order Phasmatodea; family Phasmatidae; genus Clitarchus; species Clitarchus hookeri. The sequence goes on from NQII01000939.1 coordinate 251,093, forward strand.
CGTAACAATACAAATAGCTACAATACAGTGCACTACCTTGTAAATAAGCAACACACACACTGCATGTACGCAAGGTACAGTGTTGTGCGGAGATACAAAGTACAGACATTACGTAACCAACGTAAACACCACAGGATTAATTGACAAAACACGCTCAAAGTGTGTAAAAGACATTCAAAATGAATTAATACTTTCGGTTTCTTTTCTGGGTAAAAGTTTGATTCGCCTTTTGTAACACATCAAGTACTAGACATGTTATGCCCGGACTTCCAAATTAAACACAAATGTGAAATAATTACAGAAATCCAAATATGTTTACGCTTGCTTGTAACCTTGCCGAGAACACAAGTGAACGAGGGAACGTATCTGTGGTAATCCTTTATACCAAAAGGGGTAAATGTTATCTGACAAAAGCTCCCTTCCCGAGCTGCAAAATTTACTTTGTCGGAATGCAAAACAAAAACGTTTGCCATTGCAGCCCAATGAAAGCGACGTCGGGCTAATGAGTTCGGCCGCTTATTTTGAAAACGTACATTTCATACAGAACACCGCAACGTAGCTCACGCGACAACCATTCGTAACGTGCTTTCTGTCGAGATAATAATTCATGTTCGCGGAAACCAAACCGACATATTTACAAGGCCAGGAAAAAATGTTTCACACTGCCAACGACGATAACGGTTATCTAAAAACAAAGGTGACACCTAGCTCAAGGTGGTCCTACATAATTGGCGTTTCCGATGCCTCCAGAGCGCAGCACTGTCTCCACGAAAATGGCAGTTATAGAGGGTGTAACGAGGTGACAATCACATTTACTGTATCAGTATAATGGGTATGTTGCGTTTGTTTGCATATATACTTGGCCAAGAAACAGAAATGTATGAGGCTGTAGTTGAATTGAATGAACTGATGGCCTACGTCGGGAATTTTATATGCTAATTTGTTGAATGTTCGAAAATTAAATCATATTTTATGGAGTGTGACATTGTTTAGCAAAGTAAAAATGAAACTAATATGGCTCTGCACCGAGTATAATTACGCCAGTATTCATCAGAGCATATTAGAACAATATGTTTCATTGGTAGATGCATATGCAGCTCCATAGTTATAAAGAATCGCATATTTTCTGTAAATGGTTCAAAATATCTGAGAAATGCATTTCTGGCCTAACAGAGTATGTCGAAACGTTATTAAATTATGTGTGTTTATACTGTTATACATAATTACTTTAACAAAGGAATTTGATGAATCACTTTTTAGTTGGCTGGGATAGTATGCAAACCAATATTTTTGTCACTTTTTACTTGTACTATTGAGCTGAAAACGGAGGTATGCCTCCGCCTTCTGTCGCCAAAGTCGTTGGATTTTTTCTGCGATTTTTAATTTTTCTAAAAAAAAAAAAATTGCTATTCTTTCTTATTTTAAGCAGTAGATTTTGGTAGAAATTGTGGCCAAAGGTGAAGGTCGCATGACGCCATCCAAGGTCATCGTGCTCGTGATGTACTTACTTACATATATGCTAGTCCTTTATTGTTTGTTACGTCACCGATTTTTTATGTACAGGACTGTTCCACGTCTTTTTCATTCGGTTTCCCCGACCCTTGTGTTAGGCGGAGTGTTTATTTATATTAACGCGTACGTGTTTTAATGTAACCTTCGACTATGTATGTCTTGTTATCGGTACAATTTTATACCCACTCTATTTTTTTCAATATATGACTGGTTGTTAAGGGTTACCCATGCTAAGATGACTCGGGCCGCTAGCACTAGGGGGTTGGACTGATGTTGTTCGTTCATATTACTATATATGTATTTTACCATTACCCACGACTATGTACATCATGCACATGGCACATTTGTATGTATCTTGCTTTTTTCGCATAGAGTTGTTTGTTGTATGTTACCCATGCTAACGCGTATTTATGTATATTATTTTCACAGTTATGTATACAGCCTGGATGTCAATGGGCGAAGAGAGGCTAGCTGTCGCTGAGGGGGATCCGAGATGGTAGACACCTGCGACAGCAGACGACAAGGGTGGCGATGGGTGATTGTCGAGTGCATGCAGGCCGATGCATGTGTGTGTGTGCTATTTCCGACCCTACACTTGCAATGGTAACTTTGCGACACGCCTGTATTTATACCTTTATTTTCGTTGCATGCGTGGACGGTTTGTACATGTTCCCAAACTTCAAAATTTTTGGAAATGCTGACCAACTATGCTTATAAGATGGCTAAAGGCCTACTTGTCCTTATCTCCTTGATTGCAGTCGGAAGTGATGTCCGTGATATGAATTTGGTGGAATGACAGAGCATGGGACTTGTCCCGCCAACATCAGGTGAAAGAGACAGTAAGGAATATGGGGAAAACCAAGGTGGCAGCAGACGACGGTGGTGGGGGAACACCCAAGATGGAGGACTCAAAAATCAAGAGAGGGGAAAGGTAAAAAATAATGAAGATTGGATGGAATATCAGAAAAAAAAAACCAAGGGATACAACGGATGTGAGACAGGAAGGAATGAGAGAGCATGAGAAAAAATAGAAAAAATAAAGGAGGCTGGAAGGAATATGAGAAAACCCCAAGGGATAGATCATGCGAGAGAGAACGGGCGTGGGGGAGAGACTTGGAGGAATGAGAGAAGTTGCATGACAGGGCAATGACCTCGAACATTCTTCAGACAAGATGGATGGTGCTGGCATGGAATAACAGAGCATGAATGATAGGACCACTCCTCCACTCCTCGCTCCTTATTCCCAAAAAAAAGTCACGTAACCACAATTGGGGGTCATGCTATTTTCTGACTGAGTGACTCATAAAAACTTGATATGAAGGGAAGTTCGGAAAATTTTGGACGTTTTAAAGAGAAATTCGGAAAATCCAAGATGGCTGCCGTGATTCCAGTTGCAGAAGAACCCCCATTTTATAACTACTCATAAAAAATAGATTATTATGCGCTGTCGGCCCGCAATACCTAAAACAAACCGTCTAATGCGATGTTTCGAATACAAAATAATAAATCCAAGAGGTTAGGTATCACACCCGTGACCTTTGCCAAGTTTTCATAAAAATAATGTTTGCTGGCGAAGTAAGTTTTATTATATGTCCACTTGCTCATCTTTCGATAAACTGCAAAAAAAAAATCTTCTTTAAAAAAACACGAACTGCATGTTTTTTTTTTTTTAAGAAGGGCTACACTAACATGGTTAATTTCACAAATTCTAATAGATGAACAAACCACTTCTAGGAAAGCCTCCATGCTCGAATCCCGAGAGAGCCATGGAATTTCCCCACCATCGGTCAGTAGGAAGTCGCTAAGCGGAAAACGTTCATAAACAACACATTTTAAGACGCACAAGTATGGTACTCGCGATACTTTCACCGACATCACGGAAAAGCAAAGTCGATTCGTAGAATTTTACTAATGTTATTCCAAGTTGTTTGCATAAAAATCAATCCATGGCTAACGGCAAAAATATCTGTTCCCTATTTCACAGTTATTTTAAAACCATTTGCGTTTAATTTTTTTCCCCATCTCGACTGCTGTTTAACTACTACTGCAGTTTAAGGGCGTTTCTTATCAGATTTGTACCAAAAACTGTGCAATTTATAGACATTACACATGACGTTTTCAATTTTTAAAATCTCGATAGCTACGCGTTAAAATCACCGTTTTACTATATTTTGGAACACACAAACCATCCCACCCACCAAATTTCTGGGACAGCCAAAAAATTAAAAATATACAACAATTATCTATAGTCATATATTTAAAAAATCCAAAAACTTTTTCTGCACGAGTACACGAATTGAGATAACTCGTTACAATTACTCCTGCGTAAATTATTCCGGAATATGCATTAGTTTTTTATGTCCAAAAACAGGAAATTGAAATTGTGAGCCGCGGTTATACATAAAATTATGAGCTCTTCATTTTTTCCCTTTAAATGACATCCTGTACACAAGTTGATCAATGTTCGCCACAATTGCAAAATTATGAATTTTCTGCCATCTANCCCTTTAAATGACATCCTGTACACAAGTTGATCAATGTTCGCCACAATTGCAAAATTATGAATTTTCTGCCATCTAAGGTTTTTGAGGCTCTCATAATACCGAAACCACAAACAAACTGCAATGTAGCCTTTACAATGCCCACCTTTCTCAAACAACCATTTAGAGATGCTTTTTATTATTCCACCACGCAGACGCTACTGAGGAGTAAAAACCAGAGCAGCCACTACCGTAACAGAGAACAATATCATCNTATTATTCCACCACGCAGACGCTACTGAGGAGTAAAAACCAGAGCAGCCACTACCGTAACAGAGAACAATATCATCATTTAAAAAATGTCTAATTTTCCTTTGCCTAACTGACTGACAGTATATAAAGTTTCACGCATCCGCAAAAAAAAAAAATAAGTTTAAATAATTTCTTCCAAAATCAACAAAAACGAGAAGAAAATTGTTGCTGGATGATATTTTTGTATATGCCTTTTTTGGCACAACTGTCCCACTTCAATGCCTAAATGGTTTCAGACAATATTCTTTTGTTAATGCTAAGAGCGCGCACGCACACGCATTAAGTTGCAGGTTGCATTAGTTTTCTTACATTCTTACATTCTACAAACGGTACAACATTGTTTATAATACTTACAACTTTTAAACAATAGAAGAGCATGACAAATGTTAATTTTATTTGCTATTAGTGAAATAAAAATATATCTCCGGTATATTGCAATCCGTAAACAGATTGAGGATAAAGGGGAGGGGGATACCCTGACCTCGAAAACGTGTAAGAATAAAACGGGAATGATTTTATTGCCATAAGCACACGCGTATAGTTAATTATACTGCTGTAGTAATGCTTCTTGACCTAATATTTTAAAACGACTCATCGCGAAATGATATTAAAAATTCAGTGCGTTTTTTTGTACGCGTTTAATAAATGTATCCACTTTCAAAATTTATTTGCGGGATGAATGGCCATGACAAACTACTGTGGTTACATTCTACACCAATGCAATACAAGTTCGTGCGTAACACAGTGCTACGGCGATTATCGATGTTTCGTTACGGTTGTTCAGAGAAAATAAACTGCATTTTGACGTTAAACCATGGCATGTGCTGCACTTTTGAGCTGTTGACAACTTCGTGGATGGTAGTGTCCTGGTGACACATACATTCCTTGGGAGTGTGAGTGAAGATGCAAGCCCACCCAATGGATAATGGGCAGTAACGCTATAAGCGAAACTATAGGCTGATCATAGTTAATTCAATACTTTTGAAAGTCCTGCTTAGGGAATACTTTTCCTTCCTTTTCTTTTATCCTTCTGTCATATTATGTAAGATTAAGAGGGCCCTCCTGCCTGCATCGTTTTTCTCCTTTTTGGCCGAGAAGCGCGGGAGCTATAAGGGTTACACTGGCACTCGCTACGAGAGCGCCATTGCCGCTACGCGCCGGGCTCTGAACTGGGGTGCAGTGTTCTCGTAGTGCTGCGTGCGTGGGACTTTCAGCGGGGACCCTATAATTGTATTGATGAAAAGTTTGTAGCAAAGTTCAATACAGGCTCCTGTCGTAGTTTGACTCGTGTCCGGCTAGTATGTTTTAAGATACGGCAGTCTGAAAAAGCCGTTTTTAACTGTATTGGAGGGCTCCGAAATAATATTTACAGCGTGCGTGGTAACTTTAAAGATACCGTTCAACCTTCGTCTGGTGTGTGATGTCTTTGCATAGGTAAGCATACTGGTGGCACGTTTAATAGTTCCGTAAAAAAAAAACAATCTCAAACACACCGCCACGCAGTTCAAGCGCCAGGCGGGCGGGACCCTTAATGTAATGCACATTAAAATAAATCAATAGCTACGAATATATAAAATGTAATGAGATATTAAAACCTACACAATTACTTTTCCAAACTCACCACCCAAAATTTAATGAAATTACTCCAGCTCGTATTTACGATAAAATATATGCAGTTTTGGCGGATTTTTTGTTTGCCACTCGTCGAATACGAAGTACTTAACTACTCGTGAACCGGTTATAAACGCATCTTCAGCCCTGAGTCGCATGCTAGGCCTGTAGTCAAGCTCGCGAACGAACAAGTCGGCGGTTATGCTGTACGCCCTTTTGCGAGGTGGCACGGCTGTCAGATCATTCGCCTACCACCACGGTTCGATTCCCCGCGAGTTCAAACCCTGGTTTTTCGCCCTGCTGGTAAAAGGGGCGGGTCGCTGTCGTCGACCCGTGGGTTTCCTCCGGGTCCTCCCCTTTCCTCCTGCTTTCCGTTGCTGCCGCACCTCGGTCTCGGCTCGCCCTTTCAGCGTCGGTGACCCAGAGAATGAGGAGGGGTATAGACTTGTGAGAGTGACACCAGCGGTATCTAGCGGACGGACCTCGAACTACGGCAGGTATCGATGCGTAGTCTTTTTCTTGGAAGTGACTATGCGTTATCGATGACTGACCCACCCACAATCGCTATTCCCGATTTTTTATTATTTGTGTTTTGCAAAAATATTGATGTTGACTATTCTCTTAAAGATCTTCACATGCCGGTACACACACACACACACATACAGCACGTTCTAATTTTATTATACTTTGAAAAATGTTAAGTATGCGGAAAATTATATACAAAAGTAAGCGGAAATTACGCTTCCTACGGAACACAAACATGCAATAGAACCTCGTGTGGTTGCACGTCTAGTAGCCATCACAATAATTTTTTTGACTGTTGGGACAAGAAATACATAAACAGTGCTACGATCTGTTGAACGTACTTAGAATTACTTCGAGAAGAAAGTATCTATGTAACTGCCCTACCCCTCACCCTCACACCCTGTTGCCCTTGGACGTGAGATCACTAGTAGGCAGCGAGTGCGCACCTTAAGAACCTGGAAACAATATGTAGCAGGGTCGAGGGGAGGGAAAGGGGCAAACTTCCTCCATACAAAATGGTCTGTCTTACAATTAATCCAACTCGGGAAAAAAATCCCTACAAATAAGCTTTATTCTCCACGCGGCTCTCCTACTACATAGTTCGATAACGTTTTATTTGTATTTATCTGACAAATATAAAGGAATTGAGCGACGAGTAGGCACTGCTGACATAAAAAAGAACCAAGCTCTGAATCCGCCCCTGGAAACAATAGTCCTGGCCTGAGCTTTTCAAACCTCCTGTTTTTATGCTTCTCGGCTAACTGGGTGGCTTACATGCTAAAGGCTGTTCAAGGTTGAATTAAAATTTTTAGGCAACCATTCCTGAATACTAAAAAGATTTCTTTTTCGATTTGTTTTTTTGAAGTTACACTTCTTTTGGAGCGTTGAGGGTAAAAGTTTAATGTGCAACGGAAGTTGCGCACGCACAGTGTAACGAAATTCGACAGTGAACGTGGTAGGGGTATGACCCAACGCGCATGCGCGTATCATCTAGCTATATACAAACGCAAGGTACACAAGTATCTGAGGTTATGCGCGTATCGTCTGTGCCGTGAGAAATTTTGTTAGTGACAAATATCGTATAATAAAATTTTGAAAGTGTTTTCAAGTATTTGAGGTTATGCGCGAAACTTTTATTTTAGTCGCACCAAAGAAGTATAACTTCTAACGCGCGTACNGCCTCGGTCTCGGCTCGCCCTTTCAGCGTCGGTGACCCAGAGAATGAGGAGGGGTATAGACTTGTGAGAGTGACACCAGCGGTATCTAGCGGACGGACCTCGAACTACGGCAGATATCGATGCGTAGTCTTTTTCTTGGAAGTGACTATGCGTTATCGATGACTGACCCACCCACAATCGCTATTCCCGATTTTTTATTATTTGTGTTTTGCAAAAATATTGATGTTGACTATTCTCTTAAAGATCTTCACATGCCGGTACACACACACACACACATACAGCACGTTCTAATTTTATTATACTTTGAAAAATGTTAAGTATGCGGAAAATTATATACAAAAGTAAGCGGAAATTACGCTTCCTACGGAACACAAACATGCAATAGAACCTCGTGTGGTTGCACGTCTAGTAGCCATCACANCCTACGGAACACAAACATGCAATAGAACCTCGTGTGGTTGCACGTCTAGTAGCCATCACAATAATTTTTTTGACTGTTGGGACAAGAAATACATAAACAGTGCTACGATCTGTTGAACGTACTTAGAATTACTTTGAGAAGAAAGTATAATGTCCTTATGTAACTGCCCTGCCCCCACCCTCACACCCTGTTACCCTTGGACGTGAGATCACTAGTATAATGTATTCACGGTAACTTCAAGATTTTCTGAGGCCCTGCTAAAGATCTACTTTCAGGGAGTCGATGATGTATCCTTCCGCAGTATGTATACAAAACATTGCCATGTGACACCTGTCAAATGTTTTGTAAACAAACAGAGCCATGTGGGAACTACCAAAATTTATTTTTGAAGAGAAACAATGCCATGTAAATCTTAACTGTCATATACTTTAATAAAATTCTCCAAATGTCTAAAAAGTGCTAACCAATTTAGCAAAATATTGTAATACATACAAAAAGGTAGATTGAAGTATATATCGGAACTGTTAATTATATAATTTAATTAAAGTTTACTTATTATATTAAGATTTATTTACATATTTGGTGTAAGGAAAAAGTTAAATTTTACATAATAAACTTTTGGAAGTAGCACTCAGGTTAGAGATTTCACTGTGATAAATGGGTACCATTTATTCTATTTTATCAAATATAAGTAGCACATTTTATTTTAAAAAATTTATTGAAAACTCTGGGTGCTACTTATAAGTGAGAAAAATTCCTCCAGCCCCGCACTAACATTTCATTTACTACGAATTCACGGCCCGCGGCTCGATTTCCAAACTCTTCAGCGAACAAAATCACTTTCATTTTTAAACCTGCGGTGTAGGTGCATCGCTTTTCCGTCAAGAAACTGTCTCACTTCACTGCCACAACATAAAAACACACTATGCGGCGGAAAGACGAGTCACGGCTAACATTTGGCACTGAAGAACCAACGCTNGCTAATGTGCTGCTATCTCTTACGCTCCACAAAAAGCTTTCGAAAATAATCGATTATCAGTTATTGACCAAAATTCGATTCCTTTTCATTCTTTTAAAATATTTTTTTCTGTTAAGGATTGCGAAGGGAATTACGTAACGGAAATATTCAAATGCCTTTCTATATGTTGCACGTTTATTTACAACTTACAAAGATAAACTGCAGAAATAACAACGCTAATACTAAAATTACATCTTAACCTAGAATTATCTTATAAGTAGAAATAATGTGTTACGTTAGTTTTATAACCACAATTCAGCGTCTCCAATATCCAATATGGCGTGGTTACACTTCTGAAAAAAAAAAAATGCCGAAACGGACAAGATGGAGTGTATGAGTTCGCTGGACAGACACTGAAATTTATTTAATTTCAATTAATAACAGTGAAATCTTTACCCATGAGTGCTACGTGAAAATGTAAATATATAGTTTAGCAATATTAACTTTACAATTACGGCATTAAATTTATACATATTAATATTTAACCTACGAACTATTTCTTTTCAGCTATAACCAACATGTCCCTTCAAAATCCGTTGTTAATTCGTACGGACTTTTAACAAATTATTATAATTTATTGAAAAAATATACTTAAAACTTAAAACAACCAATTTATATAGTGCTTCAGTGCTAAAAGCAAGACAAAACCTTTTTCCATATACAATTTTTTTATAACCAATTGAACATGTAACTCCTAGGGTGATTTTTCAAAGGTTCTTTTCAAAAGTATCGAAGATACCGTGAATGGATTATAGGTAGCGAGTGCGCACCCTTACGAACCGGAAACAAATATGTAGCAGGATCGAGGGGAGGGAAAGGGGCAAACTTCCTCCATACAAAATAGTCTGTCTTACAATTAATCCAACTCGGGAAAAAAAAAAACCTACAAATAAGCTTTATTCTACACGTGGCTATCCTACTGCACAGTTGGATAGTGTTTTATTTGTATTTTTCTGACAAATATACAGGAATTGAGCGGCGAGTAGGCACTGCTGACATAAAAATGACCAAGCTCTGAATCCGCCCCTGGAAACAATAGTCCTGGCCTGAGCTTTTCAAACCTCCTGTTTTTATGCTTCTCGGTTAACTGGGTGGCTTACATGCTAAAGGCTGTTCAAGGTTCAATTAATATTTTTAGGTAACCATTCCTGAATACTAAAAAAATGTATTTTTCTATTTGTTCTTTTTTTTTTTAAGTTATACTTCTTTTGGAGCGTTGAGGGTAAAAGTTTAGTGTGCAACGGAAGTTGCGCACNTTTAAGTTATACTTCTTTTGGAGCGTTGAGGGTAAAAGTTTAGTGTGCAACGGAAGTTGCGCACGCACAATGTAACGAAATTCGACAGTGAACGTGGTAGGGGTATGACCCAACGCGCATGCGCGTATCGTCTAGCTATATACAAACGCAAGTTACACAAGTATTTGAGGTTATGCGCGTATCGTCTGTACCGTGAAAAATTTGTTAGTGACAAAAATTGTACACTGAAGAGCAAAAAAAAAAAACTGGTATAGGCGTGCGTAGGCAAATAACAGAGGTATGGAACCAATCAGAGTAATGCGATGCGGTCGGCAGCGCCTATATAAGACAAAAAGCGTCTGGCAAAGTTGCTAGATCGGTTACTGCTGCTACAATGGCAGGTTATCGAGATTTAAGTGAGTTTGAACGTGGTGTTATAGTCGGCACACGAGAGATGGGACATAGCATCTCCAAGGTAGCGATAACATTTGGATGTTCGCGTACGACCATTTCACGAGTGTGCCGTGAATGTCGGGAATCCGGTAAAACATCACATCTTCGACATCGCTGCGGCCGGAAAAAGATCGTGAAAGAACGGGACAAACGACGACTGACGAGAATCATTAAACGTGACAGACGTGCAACCCTTTCCTAAATTGGCGCAGATTGGATTTGTGGACTGCCCTGCAGGATTCATAGTGTGAATTGCCCTTCTGCATACCTTCAGACATTAGTGGAGTCCATGCCACGTCATCTTGCGGCACTTCTGCGTGCTCGGGGGGCCTTACACGATATTAGGCAGGTGTACCAGTTTTTTTTGGCTCTTCAGTGTATAATAAAATTTTGAAAGTCTTTTCAAGTATTTGAGGTTATGCGCGAAACTTTTATTTTAGTCGCACCAAAGAAGTATAACTTCTAACGCGCGTACATAAGTACACGCGCCCCTCCCCCCTTTTTTTTTTAATGCATGACAAGTTAAGAATAATGAAATACGAAAAAAAGTTTACTTTTATAATAATTTCGCGCTTTCACTTGACCCGATGCATGAATAAAGTGACCAGGCCCATTCTGTAAGAACATACGATGTGCGTAGTACAAGTAGATCTTGAGCAGGACTTTCAAAGATGCTCAGTTTACCGTAAACGGCTTATATGCTGCTAGTATGTTTGCGTACTTTGTTTCTTCACGCGTTTTGAATCAAACTTTTGAAACATTACCCCACGTATAACGTATTTGGTAGTTTCCTAAATAACTTATTTTTAGTTAAATTGAACTTTTACTTATATTCTATTTTAAAAATTTTAATATTTCATTTATAATTAATATGAATAAAACAGGGAGTTGGTAACACCTAGTAAGAAATAGTTCTCAAGCAAAATATTATTAAACTGAATGCGCACGAATCCGGTGCGTTGTCCCTTTGGTGTAGTCTTCTGTATTTGGTTAAGCTTTGTTTGTATGAAGCGGAGGAATATCATAGAAGTATAACTTTAGCAGGGCTTCAGAAGAGCTGGAAGTATGGTCCATACCGTATAAGAAGGCCACTTTCTGACAGTCAGTGAGTGGCAAATTAACGTTTACGAAACAAACAAAGTGCCATTTACAAAATCCTGTATCAGCTGATGCACGAACGAACAAAAGTTAAAATTACGTTGGCTATTCTGAGTGCACTGCCGATGCACATCAGAAAAGCAGAAAATACGCGGACAAAGAAAGAGTTCGTAGATTTATTAATACATTTTATTTTACGAGGTCACAAAACAATGGTTGTTAGTGTTAAAAACTAAACTTCGTGATAATGTAGTTATGTTTAGGTGATCAAAATGAAATGTACAGTAGAACGATACGAAGTGGAAAAGTTTTGTGAAGTTGTGCTAACTTCAGAAAGCTTTTTCACGTCGTATCATCCATCTCAAACCTTGCTTTCAACACGTCCATGATATTAATTCCAAAAGCATACAGAAATATTGCATAATATTGTTGAATTATTTTTTTCTAATAATTTAACGAAACGACACAAATTTTAAATATATTTCCAGCTCGTAACATAAGAACTATCAATTTTAAAAAATACGCTATCTGTTGACTATAAAGAGAGTTACTCAAAACTTCGTCATGACGTGCTGCGCGCTATCTATCGAATATTCTGCGAGCTATTACCAGCCAGAAATGAACCTCTTTACTGCGCGATATATAACGAATTTACAAACATATGCCAATAGTTATATTTTTCCACGAGCTCTGCATAATATTTAAAGTAACATATATTTTATATACAACGATTTGGAGTACAAGTCATTTATATTCGGCCGGTAATCGTTCGTCTACGTAAATTATACGCCATATTGTTCTCTCGAAAACCATCTCATTGATTCCGTAGACACGCGTGAATAGTTTTTAAGCAATTCTAACGTTATTCCACGTCACATATTTCCAACTCGAATATATTAGCTATAACGTCCAAAGTGTGATAATAGATACAACAGACCGTCTCGCAAATGCTAACCCAAATTCACTATCTCGGACAAATTAAAAAAGAGTTATCAAATATCTAACATTTTATATATTTACTTTTATAACCTACTTATATTTTTAGACAGATGTCAGTCTTAAAATATCTTAAAATTTGTTTAGCATACAGTGCAATGGCAAGTGGATTAGCTGACAGCGTGTTGATAAAAAATACAGCTCCGACATGACGGACCAGCTGATGGCGGAAGGATACGTAGTCAGATGTAAACAGTGGCGCTACTTTCGCCGAGCTGTCAAAAAGTGACCTTATATGGTACAGAATATAACCGCGAACAGCCCATACATGCAATTCTAGGGCCCGTTCTACAATGGCACGGAAACAGATACGTAACACGGAAGCGGATAACGGAGAACACTCCGTGTCCAATCTCCAATGGAACACATGAATACACGGATACGCACGGAATAACGCAAGAAAGCAGGTCAACGCCCAACTCTTACGTGTCCGTAAATCCGTGTAGCCAATATGAATCTAAAATATTTCGTTTGATGATATTCCTTTTCGTGACCACTGTGGTATACAAAAAAAAAATTGAGGGTATAGATTTAATGTGGCTGTTACTGTTTTTGTTTTAATAAACACCCGTGTATGGTTTTGTGATACTTTTAATGGTGTATTAAACATTATACTAAGCTTATGTTAGCAATTAGAAGGTAAGAGGATTTTTACTTCGTAGCTTGCATTTCTTTACGTCTTTGTATTGTAGAAGAGCTCAAATTCATTTCGATTCGTCCGCTCGTTCCGTTTAAGCGCTGGGATGTTCTTCACCAAAAAATGTATTATTTTATGTTTGTACGAAATAGGCTTACTATTCAACTTGTAANAAGCGCTGGGATGTTCTTCACCAAAAAATGTATTATTTTATGTTTGTACGAAATAGGCTTACTATTCAACTTGTAGACACTACTTGTAAATAATTTTTTCCTAGCATAAATTATTTTTAATCACATAGTTTTTGCCGTATAGCATGTCAAAATCACAGTTTTTTTTAATGTACAAATAAAACAAACGAAAACCTTTATAGAAAATCTAACAAGGGTGACTGAAAGGTAATGTCTTAATTAATTTGAAGGTATGCTTAAAAAACTTCATTTTGCAAAAAATAATAAACTGCTACATATATAAAATAGGCAAAAATGTATTTATTATGGACTTTTTAAAAATTGCGAAAACATTTCATAGCGTGATTTTTAATATTTCTTGGCGTAACTCACGGCATCTTATTTGCACATCACGAAAACACTTAAATTGTGATTTCGACATGCCATTATACAAAAAATGTGTGGTATAATTTTTTTTTATGCGACGAAATAGTACTTGTAAATAATATCTACAAGTTGAACAAACTATATTTCGTAAAAAATATAAAATATTTTTTTTGTAACAGGCACCCTTATAAACATCCGTGTACTGTAGAGCGGGCATAAAAAATATAAAATATTATCACATACATTTTTGTTCAGAATCATTCTCTGCTTGGACAAATAAATCCCTCTGAGTATTTCCTTCAACCGGGTTTAAAAAAATAAAAAAAAACACCGTTTTACGGTTTTAGAACCAACTGTCCAGTATTTTATCATACATATTGAATTTATCTTTCTAAAAATTATAAAAGTGTTATGCGAGATAACTTTTTTTTTCCGTACTGTCTTTAAAAATCCTGCATGACGCGATATATTTGTTCAGCCTACATTTTTTGTATCGTACAATCTCAGAACGGAATTCAAACCCAGAAAAACGTGTAAGGAGTTCAGAGTTTCGTTCGTAAATCGGCCTTCTCTCGACTTTTTTTCTTACCGAGAAAAATATTTTTCCGTCGTCTGGGGAGAAGAAGCCTTACGTGAAAAACATCGTTTATGAACTATCTCGCTAACTGATTGCTGTCTCTACCGGTAACGAGCAGGATGCCGTTTCCTATGCGTGTTGGGCGTGATTTCGTTTCTTCTATCTTGGAAAATATACCAGACAGTGTCCTTTATTTAATAATAAGAAAAAGTTACCATTCTTTATTGTTGTTTTTTTTAATGTTAAAGTAATTTAGTTTAACTGCAGGAATTACCGACGTTCCCTTATTACTGCAACTTTCCTACTGAAAGCAATGCATTGACGGACAAAGTAGCAACAACACGAGTCTTTCTCAACCCGCCATCAAGTGGCAAGTAAGCTTTTCCGGTGCTTAAATCAATTTTTGTACGAGTCATGTTGCAGCATTTTGCAATACTTAATTTAGCTTACCGTGCCAGATTCCATATAATAAATAGTCTTCAGATTTTAAAAACTGCGTTGATCTTCGAAGAACAAGATTAAAATTAACTAGTGCGGTGGACGTACAAAGCGCCGGCTGGAAAAAAAAAGTTTGCAAGTGCAGATAATAAAATGCGATTACAGTATGAATAATCAAGCCTGTGTGACGTGGAGATACACTAGCTCAAGTCCGCATTTGTTTATTTTATCAAAAGACAAATTTAAAGTCACGTACTACTAAGATACTACATAGAAAGTTATACAGTATTTTAGAAACTATTCTGCAGTGCAAAATTAAAGAAAATTTGGTTGTAGTAAAAAGCAGCATGCTGTGGACGGTAGCGTACCATTCGTTTATTAACTTCCCCACCCAAGTAAACTTCCGGTAAGTATAGAGAGGTGCGCACTAAACTAAACCTAGACTTAAGGGTCGATTCAGGCTGAAATTTACACACGGTTCGTTATATTAACTTTGCGTTTACTCTTGTGATTTTTTTTTTAATACACACTCATAGCTTTGTTTACATTGAAGTTAAAAACGGCTGGTCAGTGACACGTTGTAATTCAGTGCATAGCGTATATCTGCAAGTAAATGTAAATATGTACCAACAATTATAATTTTTAAAACGTTTCCATGTATGTACCAATAATCTCATCTCTCGCATAATCTGACACCAATTTGTACCCATGATTTTTTTTTTATTATAGATATTTTCCAAATAAATTTGTTTATCGTTCAAATACACACAAGCGAAACTAAACCTTCAACGCATTTTTCAACGTGGCGTAACACACACACGGGAAACAGAAGCACAGAGTCGTCCCTTGAATTTGACTGACTGACACTACGTTACGTCTACGTTATGTTGAAGCTGGGTCAACTTCTAGCGTGGAAAAATTGAACACTTCGCTCTTAATTCAATGTTAACGCACTGCTGCGAGAGATATGCCTGAACGTAACAACAACACAAAGTTAACGCAACGACCTCTAAATTACTTCAATGCGAATCGGCCTTGAGACGGTCGCATCCCTGACTCCTGAACTGCATTGCAGCTAGTTTGAAAAACGCGTTTTTTTTTTTGACGAAACTAACGTTCCCCCACTGTGTTTACCTAGTAAAAGGAAACACGCCCCCTGACAAGGGTTTAATGGTACTTTCAAGATATCACGCTTGCTATAAATATTATTATGAAACCCTGTGACGGCTTTTCCAGACTGCTGTATCTTAAAATATACTATACCCGAACTCGAGCGAAACTACAGAAGGAGCCAGCACAGAACCTTGCTATAGGCTATTCACGGTGAAGTCAGCACTTTTAAAAGCTATATTTGGAATAAAAGTCAATAAATAAATTATATTTTAGCCTTAGACGTTGACTTCCGAGTGGGGTGGAATATACATACTGTGTTCATTTCTTACATGGCAATATTTTTGTAAAAAGGTGGTTAAAGAATAAGAAAAATGGCTGACACGAAAAAGTAACTGGGGCCTCGAGTGCAACTTTACAGTGAACAGCATATACAAACTTTCTATCAATACAATGACCGGTGAAAGTCCCTTAGGTGCACGCATAACACTGCAAGCCAGTCCAGCAGAGCCTGCGCGTAGCGGCGATGGGGCATTTGATGGGCGTGTCAGCGTGGTCCTTATCGCCCACGCGCTTGTGAGAGTTACTATCGAGAGTACTCGCGTGGTTAACACAGCGCGTCAACAGACTCGCGGAGATGAGTTGGCGACGTGGCGGCCTGAGCATCTTGCAACACCTGCTGCAGGCTGCAGTCTCCTCTCTCTCTCTCTCTCTCCGCCGAGGGGCCAAAGTGCTCGAATACTTCTATCCGAGTGATCTAGTTGAGTGACTCACTAGTACTCGGGTATCTCACTCATTCTTTGTCTACGAATACTCGAATTCTCGCGCGAACGTTACGTCATTAGTTCCACGTTTGTTCTCGAATGTTTGCAGACACGACTGTATTTTGCAAATTTAATCATTATTTTACTGACGCTATATTGTACATAGAGTTTTAAAAGTTACTGTTCAATATAAAATACACTGTTTCATGTCTATTGTTCACTGTTATAACATTGTTTGGAATTTTATTGCCTTTAATATATTTCTCTGAAACCTACATGCGCCGCCCTTAGACTGTATCTTATCTCAAATACACGAACTCCGCCACGCTCAGCCAGTCAGTTAACAAATTCAAGCTGCGAGCGAAAGTGCTCGATTCTCGCAAGTATTCGAGTACAAATTATTCGATACCTGGAAATATTCGATTCTGCCCATAACTATCGCCTACTGTTCGGCAATCCTGGGCGAAATCCTTGGAAAATAAAGTAAACACAGGCCCTTTCGCCTTTCCTCTTTCCTCTCTATCTTTCCTATCGACCCATTAGCAAGGTTGGCACCTGAACACAGAGAGAAAGTAGTCCAATGTCCTAACGTTAAATTAAAAGTATTAGGTAAACATTAGTGAATATTGAAATGATTTCCTTCACGCATTTGTTTTAGTGCATATTAGTGTACGAATCAAAAAATTTGGTAAAATATTTACTATTTTAATAAGTTCACATATTCACTCGACCGATGCAAGAATGAAGTGATTATGTCGATGGCAATGTTAATTTTATGTATGCGGTCAATAATACGCAATGTGCACTCAAGCAGATCAAAAGTGCTCAGTTTACCGTGAAGAGTTAATATACATCTTGTCACCAATAGTAACACGAACAGCGAAATAACACAGGGCAATGATAGACATACTAGCAGAACAGAAGAAGAGAAAATGTTACAATATTTCTGCATTTGTCNCCTTAGGTGCACGCAGCACGACGATAACACTGCAAGCCAGTCCAGCAGAGCCTTGCGCGTAGCGGCGATGGGGCATGTGATGGGCGTGTCAGTGTGGTCCTTATCGCCCACGCGCTTGTGAGAGCTACTATCGAGAGTACTCGCGTGGTTAACACAGCGCGTCAACAGACTCGCGGAGATGAGTTGGCGACGTGCAGTCGACAAGCGACGTGGCGACCTGAGCATCTTGCAACACCTGCTGCAGGCTGCAGTCTCCTCTCTCTCTCTCTCCGCCGAGGGGCCAAAGTGCTCGAATACTTCTATCCGAGTGATCTAGTTGAGTGACTCACTAGTACTCGGGTATCTCACTCATTCTTTGTCTACGAATACTCGAGTTCTCGCGCGAACGTTACGTCGTTAGTTCCACGTTTGTTCTCGAATGTTTCCAGACACGAATGTCAGTATTTTGCTAATTTAATAATTATTTTACTGACGCTACATTGTATATAGAGTTTTAAAAGTTACTGTTCAATATAAAAGACACTGTTTCGTGTCTGTTGTTCATTGTTATAACATTGTTTGGAATTTTATTGCCTTTTATATAGTTCTCTGAAACCTAGATGCGCCACCCTTAGACTGTATCTTATCTCAATACAATAACGCAAATAGAAACAGATCGTTCGTAAAAAAAAAACATTCAAATCACGTTCTCAAATACACGAACACCGCCACGCTCAGCCAGTCAGTTAACAAATTCAAGCGGCGAGCGAAAGTGCTCGATTCTCGCAAGTATTCGAGTACAAATTATTCGATACCTGGAAATATTCGATTCTGCCCATAACTATCGCCTACTGTTCGGCAATCCTGGGCGAAATCTTAGGAAAATAAATTAAACACAGGCCCTTCCGCCTTTCCTCTTTCCCTTCTATATTTCCTATCGACCCATTAGCNTCCTCTTTCCCTTCTATATTTCCTATCGACCCATTAGCAAGGTTGGCACCTGAACACGGAGAGAAAGTAGTCCAATGTCCTAACGTTAAATTAAAAGTATTAGGTAAACATTTGTGAATATTGAAATGATTTCCTTCACACATTTGTTTTAGTGCATATTAGTGTACGAATCAGCAAATTTGGTAAAATATTTCCTATTTTAATAAGTTCACATATTCACTTGACCGATGCAAGAATGAAGTGATTATGTCGATGGCAATGTTAATTTTATATATGCGGTGAATAATACACAATGTGAACTCAAGCAGATCACAAATGCTCAGTTTACCGTGAAGAGTTAATACACATTTTGTCACCAATAGTAACACGAACACAGAAATAACACAGGGCAATGATAGACATACTAGCAGAACAGAAGAAGAGAAAATGTTGCAATATTTCTGTATTTGTCNGAAATAACACAGGGCAATGATAGACATACTAGCAGAACAGAAGAAGAGAAAATGTTGCAATATTTCTGTATTTGTCGGTAGTTGCAATAAGGGTAGGTTGTGAGGCAACTCGACATGTGTGACTACAGCGCTCAGTCGAGAGTCCTCTTAAGTTTGTAGAACAGCAGCGTCATCTTCGTGGCCACCCTGTGAACTTCAGCTTTCACAGTTACATTACAAAACCGTTTCTTTAGTTTCACCTCGCTATTTATCAAACAAATAATTCTTAAAATGTCAATATTTTTATCATTTATAAGTAGAGACCTGAAAAATTCGCGAGTTCAATGACCTACAGGCTAGACGGCAGTCATATGGGTAAATATGCAGATATCAACTGCACATTGGTTGTCTGCTGTGACAGTGGAAGGCAGCGATTGANGGCAGTCATATGGGTAAATATGCAGATATCAACTGCACATTGGTTGTCTGCTGTGACAGTGGAAGGCAGCGATTGAGCCAGCGTTCTCCAGGAGGCGTCAAACACCGTGTGGACCAATGGTTGACATTATATAAACGCACGTGTCTTGCATTNTCCAGGAGGCGTCAAACACCGTGTGGACCAATGGTTGACATTATATAAACGCACGTGTCTTGCATTCTAGCTTGTCGCGAAATGAATCCGCGAATTTTTCAGGGCTCTACTAATCAGACTTGGTTTTATGTGACGACACAGTGTAGCAATGGCGTATGTTCAAAATATTTCACTTAATCCTTTCCTTACTGATCGGCCGATTCCTTTTCATTAAACTTTATAACTGAACGCCGCTANATTCCTTTTCATTAAACTTTATAACTGAACGCCGCTAAAATAACGAATACGCATTTTTACAGCATTCTCGTCCTTTTTAAAGCGCATCAATATATGTTACATACAGCGATGCACAGCTAGGCACGTGTCACAATGCCGATGGAACAACACTGTGTCACGCAATGGTTACAACTGCTGTATCAATGGAATGCTTTTATCCCGACTAAATATTTACACGTATTTGATACACCATTAAGTCAATATATGTATACGTGTTTATATTGCGTAACTTACAAAATCGCAGAAAGCTGTAAGCCAGAGAAAAAAATCCGTTGTATGAATAGTTTTAACAGTTCTATTCACGGTAGCGAAAATTAACTGCTGGCAAACTTTCACGAAGTTCTCTCTCAAAATTAAATATCTCGAGATTAAACACACATCACCGAGGCCTAAAAAATTATATGTAGTCTATCTACGGCAGTGGGAATATGGGAATAAACTGAGCGCCGCCAATCAAGACCAAGGGACGGTCTGTGAGCGCGAATGGACGTTTGCAAAGGCAGTTGTGCGATTATTTAGGAGACTGTACTCCACCACTACCTCGACCACCTTCAACAGTCTTCTGGCAGCATCCCGCGGAAGGCGTTAATAACGTCGAATATATCATCAATGCCGAGGTTCAATATTTCTAACCATACCTGAATGAATTATATGGCTATCACGTGAATTTTGTTCTGATCATAAACATGGCGTTCGCAGTCTCGTATAGCCGCTCTGCTCGCGAAATGAAGCTATTAGATACTACTCTCACGCACATGACATCGTTAAGAGAAACTATCAGTACAAAAAAAAAAACAATTTCATTTGAATCCTTTTTTTTTTTATAGTAGAAGTTACATTTCCTATGAAAAATTACAGTAAAGGTTGCTACAAACTATCAGGATCAAATTTTCCTGATTTTTGCATGTTTTCCAGTCAATAATAAAGACATATCCAGTTATACCTACAAACGGCCCTACTTTATGGAATGTGATTGAAATTAAATTCATGGAACTTCAAGTATCTGAAAATCATCTACACTACAAAGAGTGCAATTGTTTACTGTCTGTTTCTAACATATCAAAAAAACTATTTTTCAGTACCCGTCAGTTTTAAGACAAATTTCTTGGGCTGCTATACTGAGAATGTTTTGACATTAAATTATATTACAAACTGGAATTCGCAAGACGTGTAATCTGTTTCCCTGACTTTTCCCGGTTTTCCCCGACCATTTCAGGATTTTCATTTCCACGTAGCAACCTTGCAAGCTTATTACTGTAACAGTTACCAGTTTGCGTGGACATCACTTTAATGAGTTGTCCGTATCTCGCGAGCTCGCAACTGCGCAGGATTTACATTCTCGTCCTGCGCGCATCCTGTCTGGGTCGCTGCCTTCTGCACTAATTACAACGTCCCTGAAGACTCGCCCGCTGCAGACTCGCCTCGTTATCGCGCGGGCACGTGACTCAAACCCGCCCGCCACCACTTCGCGACGCTCAGGCGAATCATTAGCAAAAAAAAAAAAAATTCACGACTCAAGGTCAAGTATGTCTATAAGGAAGCAGTGCGGAATGTCTCGCAAATTAGATATGTGTCAGTGGGATATTATTAGACGCGATGAGTGGATTTAACTACGGATGCCACTTTTTACTTTGTTCCTTTCCCTTAAGTAAGGGGTCGCGGTGGTGTAGTGGTCAGACTACTCGCCTCTCACCTAGGCGAACCGGGTTCGATTCCCGGTGGGTTCGCTCACAGATTTTCGCACATGGGAATCGTGTCGGACGATGCCGCTGGTTGGCGGGCTTTCTCGGGGATCCCAGTTTTCCCCGCCCTTGCATTCCGGCGCTGCTCCATACTCACCTCGCTTCGCACTCATCGGCTCTCAAGACCTCGATGTTAAGAGCCACCCAAATCTCTCCACTCCNTGTTGCCCGGATTGAAAGCAGTGAGAATTTGGTATAGGGAAATACATGTTAATGAAATTCGGTTTTTTTAAAGATATAAACTTGAAACAGAAACCTAAGCGTGAGAAATGATACTCTCAAGCTATGTATCGAAGCAAATATAACAATATATTTTTCAGTATTTTTTATTTAATTATTCATTTTTGTGGTCTTTCCAGGAAACAGGTTATACACTAATGTTACAGAAGGTTTCGATAAGAAGCGCGTATTTTTATGCTCAATAAAGTCCCTGATGGTATGTATCTATATTCAACAGGAACGCCAAAATACCGAATTTCATTAAGCGAACTGCGCAAGAAAGAACTAACAATTTGTATTTTCGAGAATTTTCACTATTTTGAATATATTTAATAGGATAAAATAAAAGTGGCGGCCGTCGATGATAGTTTCTTACCTTCCCTAGGAAAAATTAGTATTCCCACATTTATTTACTAAAATACGCGTGCATGCGTAAACGATGATTATACAGACCTTACTTTNATGGTATGTATCTATATTCAACAGGAACGCCAAAATACCGAATTTCATTAAGCGAACTGCGCAAGAAAGAACTAACAATTTGTATTTTCGAGAATTTTCACTATTTTGAATATATTTAATAGGATAAAAGTAAAAGTGGCGGCCGTCGATGATAGTTTCTTACCTTCCCTAGGAAAAATTAGTATTCCCACATTTATTTACTAAAATACGCGTGCATGCGTAAACGATGATTATACAGACCTTACTTTGCTAGGCGTTCAAGAAGCTAAAATTATTTACTACATTGTAGCATATTACATCCTTTTTCGTTGTGATATGGAATAATAGTCAGAAATAAAAGCATGGTTGTGATATGGAATAATAGTCTGAAATAAAAGCATGGCTGTGATATGGAATAACAGTCTGAAATAAAAGCATGGTTGTGATATGGAATAATAGTCTGAAATAAAAGCATGGTTGTGATATGGAATAATAGTCTGAAATAAAAGCATGGTTGTGATATGGAATAATAGTCTGAAATAAAAGCATGGTTGTGATATGGAATAATAGTCTGAAATAAAAGCATGGTTGTGATATGGAATAATAGTCTGAAATAAAAGCATGGTTGTGATATGGAATAATAGTCTGAAATAAAAGCATGGTTGTGATATGGAATAATAGTCTGAAATAAAAGCATGGTTGTGATATGGAATAATAGTCTGAAATAAAAGCATGGTTGTGATATGGAATAATAGTCTGAAATAAAAGCATGGTTGTGATATGGAATAATAGTCTGAAATAAAAGCATGGTTGTGATATGGAATAATAGTCTGAAATAAAAGCATGGTTGTGATATGGAATAATAGTCTGAAATAAAAGCATGGTAATGGACGAAAATTACTTCTCAAAGACGATTAAAACAAACTAGGCCCTATATAAATAAATAAATTAATATATATATAATTACAAAACTCGAAATTGAACAAAATTAAACTACGCCTCGAATAATTGTTTATGTTATTACAATACCATGAGGTGTATTAAATCTTGGAAATGTATAACTATGCGATTCGCCAGTATTTCAATGAAGTCAAGATAGTTATAAGTTAACCCGCTACCGCAGGAAAACAAATTGACAGGATTTCAAAGAAACTGCAACGTGCCACTGCAATAAACACTTCAAAACTTTATGCTAAAGTAAAGTTTTTAAAATCTGTACGAATCAAAACTTTACGTTACAACTCTCATATCTCTTCTTTAAAAAGTATTTTTCAAATGATTCGGTATTTTTATTAAGTTATCACGAACATCATATCACGAAACCATAAAGTATCCTTAAAATCTGGAGACNTTTCTGTACACTCGTTGTTACGAGTATCTCAGCAAATAAATATCCTGGGAATACGACTTTTTGTCAGAAAAGATCAAAATCAAATACCCTACAGCCGTAGTTGCATCTGGTGGAGATAACGCTCGTTTTCTGCCACGAATTCCAAAAGCAACACATCCAATAAAACATGACCAGCACAAAGTAGCCTAATATTCTAGGCTGATCACGGTAAAGTGAGCACTTTCAAGGTCTTGCAGAAAATTAGTTTACTTCCAATTAATATATTTTGTCAATTAAAATTTCCTGGCCAGCTTGCAGCAAAAAGATCTTGCTCCCCGCCTGTGATTAAACCCGAATCAAAGTGCCACTGTTACAGACCTAATCAGCACAGAGAAGCGTGACTACAGAAGCACAGCGCCTTGCGCGTACGGGCGGTAGTGAGCTGGGCGCGCGTGTTATTGTCACCCGTATAGCTGCGGCTCGAGCGTGGCTGCTTCCACGCCTCACCGGGAATCCCACGGATGCNGCCCTTTAAATTATTTCACTATAAAATCAATACAGTGGCGTCGATATAATCTATTCGCGGTTTCTTCACACTTTTTGAATCAAACCTTTGAAAAAATCACCTCACGTGTGACGTGTTCGGTTCTTTCCTAAATATGTCATGCCAACTTCTATAAACGTAAAATAGACTTATTTTTTGGTTACATTAAGCATTTCCTTATTTTTTCCAATAAATTATAGGATTTATTTTATATTTAACATGAAACATGGAGATAAAATGTGTGTGCTAGCAATGCATTATTAAAGCGACTACGCACGAATACGGTACGCTGCCTCTTGGTGTAATTTCCTAGACTTAATTGAGCTTTGTTTGCACGAGGCGGAGGAATATCCTGAAAGTAGAACTTAAGCACGGCTTCAAATAAGATGGAAGTAACCGTGAACGGACTATACGAATTGTATCCGGAGGGGACAAAGTTACACGTCCAGCACGATGCGACCCCGTCGGGAATCGAAGCGGTCTGCCTTGGAAGGCGAGCAGTCCGACCACTACACTACCGCGACCCCTCTCCCCTGCTTAGTATCTACTTTTCCCCTCGTTTCGTATCATTCCGCCATGTGTAAAATTAACACTGCGACGAGCCTGATCACTTTATTCACGCGATATCCTGAAGAAATCGTGGAAATGTTATAAATGTAAATGGCGTACTCAAATACAGATTTGTACTGCAATGCGTATAAAACAAGAAATACTAACTTCGGTACCAATAAATGTATACATTGCGCTCGCAATAAGTCAAGTCCTATAACTATTTTTATCAATTCGCTGCCAACTTAACTGGGAGCTTGCGTACCATTGACAACTGAAGCATATTTGTAGTTATGGACGGTAATATGTTTTTCAAAAGTTGATTTTCAAAAGTGTTCACTGTTCAGTGAACAGCATTTATAGGTGTAATTTTACGCTCACAATTTTAGTATTGGGATATCAATAATTCAGACTCATTTATATAATTATGTTGGGGATTTTTTTTTTCCACTGGCATACAGTAACGAACTTTAGGTTCGTGGCTCAAAAAGCAGTTGGAGAAAAATAAGAGTCTTCAAAAATTGAACATCTAGAAGGAACGAAGAATTGGCACTTCAAATTTTAACTAAGCATAGTCTTAACTTGTTATAATTTTTTCCACCAAAAATATTAAGCGCGTTAGTAATCAGAAATAAAGGGGGCAAGTAGGTCTAGGCGGCTTACAAATATTTGTTTTTATCGAGCACCAATAATTATTATTTTATTTTTGGAATGGGGCATACCACTCATCGTTTCCGGCGACTACGCTACTGCTGTTAATAACAACAATAATAATAACAGCTCTTGTATCGTATCGTGCCTTCAGGCTATCCAGGATGCTAACCTAGAGGGTTCGTATCAAGGACTGCACCTGGCGTTTGCTTAAAGCAACTTGTTTGACTGGGTGACGTATTTGCTATTGTGTACTAAAGTAACAGATTAACGTAAATATCTGAAATGAAAATTTGTAAGCAGATTCAATGATAAAGATTTTAATTTCACACAACTGCCAATCGATAGCTTCCGGGACGCACGACTATTAGAATTACTTCCGGTATGTTCATGCCAAATCTTGTAGTTATGACTACTCGATGGTGGATGGTGTTAGAACATTAGGTAAACTGCAATACTAAGTATTCAGAATTAAAGACGAGTCTGGGAGGAAAGAATATGACCACAGTTAATGGTAGCCCTAAGTTGCTGCCCTCGTGATAACTTAACATTCGCTGTGTCCTTGCGTGACCAAGCAAGCATGCTTGTACTATTTCTTTTGGGCAATAAAAAGCACTGATGATTATCCATGATCCTTATTTCTTTCACGCCTTCCTCTTCTCCGGTCATTATTTTCGCCAGGTCATATCTACGTCGGCCGTGGCGGTTAAGTTAGTAGTCAGAATATATTTTCTGTGTATTCGTTATTTGCGCGTTTATGCGTATCTCAGCAAATACGTATCCAGGGAATAGGGCTGTCTGCCACCAAAGATAGAAACCAATTATCTAAGCCCGCAAGGTTTTGTTTTTATCATATGAAATGTATTCAAAATATTAAAACATCGCGAAAATGGTAAATTGTATTGTTGTAGACTTGAAGTTTATTATAAAGATTGAACTGTATAAACTGTGTGTCATGTTTTATATTTTTCTAAAATAATGTGATTTAAACACAAGCAATATTTCTGCTGCAGAGTTACAAGAAAATATTTGCCAACTAGTTTTTCAAAGAAATGTATGTAGCAAGTACAGAAAAAGCAGATCAAAGATAAAAATCGGTAGCCGACAACAGCGCAGCGGTAGAGTGCTAGCCTCCCTCCTAGGCGAGCCGAGTTCAATTCCCGGCGGGGTCGCAACAGATTCTTGCACGCGGGAAATGTGCCGGACGATGCCGCTGGTTGGAAGGTTTCCTCGGGGATCTCCCGTTTCCCCCGCCCTTGCATTCCGGCGCAGCTCATGCCTCGCTTCACCCTCGTCGGGAGACGGGTTCCGCCTGTCTGGCACTTGAACTGCGTTGCAGTGTGTTTGAAACCCGGGTTTTTTTTTTTGACGAAACTATGAAGGGCGTCCACCGCCTACTTGGAGGTGTTAAGCGCGTCTGTGGCAGGGAAGGGCGAGAGCGATAAGGGCGACACTGACACGCGCGCCTGATGTCCCTTCGCTCCTACGCCCAAGGCGCTGAACTGGCGTGCATTGTTCTCGTCGTGCCGCGGGTACCTACGGGACTTCAAGCGGCGACCCTAACGTTTTATTGGTGGGAAGTCTGAAGGAAAGTTCAACGCATGTCCCCATAATAGTTTCACATATTTCCGACCAGTATGTTATGAGATACAGCAGTGTGAGAAAGCAGTTTTTAGCTACGTTGGAGGGCTCGGGAATAGCATGTATAATGCGCGTGATGTATTGACAGTATTATACGCACCTAGTCTGAAATGAGTTTTCTTTTCGTACATTGGTACCATGAAAACACGTTTAGTGGTGTAAAAAAAAGAGGATTTCAAATACACTGCAACGCAGTTCAAACGCCAGGTAAGCGGCGTCCTTAAACGTGCCACCAGTGTGTTTACCTACGAAAGGACATCATACCCGACGACGACGGAGAGGTACTTTAAGGTTACCACGCATGCTGTAAAAATAATCTTGGAGCTCTTCTGTATAGTAGTTGAATACGGCTTTTTCAGAATGCCGTGTCTTAAAACACACTAGCCGGAAACTAGTCAAACTACGATAGGAGCCTGTATTGAACTTTGCTACAGACTTGTCATTAATAAAATGATAGGGTCACCGCTGAAAGTCCCACGCAGCACTACGAGAACACTGCACTCCAGTTCAGAGGCCTGCGCGTAGAGGCGACGGCGCTCTTGTAGCTCGTGCCAGTGTAACCCTCAAGATGGGTTTACAATAAAACAATTATGCGTTAAGAATTACGCAGTAAGCGTAGATCTAGCATATAGAAACACAACTTCTGTATTTGCAGTTTCGAATTAATGTTTTAATTCTTAACTCGAGCCAAAGGAAACAGCTGAGCTGACAAGCCCACAATATTTACTTTGTTCCTAACCTCTTATATCACAACCATATTTAAGCACGCCGTACTTCAAAGTGAACGTTTTAAATCGGAAAAGTTTATTATTTTGAATAAATATAATCGTAAACACGTGCACACACATGCATTTTTAATACTTACATTACTGTAAATAATAGTTTCCCGCCAACAACATCAACTGCTCTGTTCTGATTGGTCACCGCCTCAAGTTTCACTTAAGATATAAAATATAACTTTCTTTTAACGCTTAAGGAAATCCCAACAACGCACACCTCCCGTTAAGTTTCATTGGAAATCAATGCATAAGGTAACAAACACGCTATAGTTCTTCTGCACGCGAAATAACGTATCATTTAACGCCTAATTTTTCTATTGTAAACCCAGCTTTATAGCTCCCACGCTTCTCGGCCAAAAGAGGAGAGAAACTATGCAGGCAGGCGGAACCCTTAAGAGCCGCAAAAAAAAAAACCTCTCTCCGCTTGACTGAGAACTGCGCAGCGGGCATGCGCGCTCTACGGCGTGCACTGCAGCGCGTTTGGCGGCTGACCTGCTTCCCGCTCGTCAGACAGCGACCGGCGCGGAAGGTTATGGTCTGCTTCATGTAAGCTGGCGAGATTCTGACAGTTCGACGAAAGTAGCGCCAATGTTTACTTTTCGTTTATGTATCCTTTCGCCATCAGCTGGTGTGTCAAGTGAAGGCTGTATTTTTTATCAACACGCTGTCAGCTAAAATACTTACCATTGTACTGTAATGCTAAACCAATTTTAAGATATTTTAGACTGACATCTGTCTAAAAAAATTAGTTTGTTACAAAAGTAAAAATACAAAACCTTGAAAAATATTTAATATTTGCTAACTCTTTTTTAATTTGTCAGAGACAGTGAATTTGGGTTAACATTTGTGAGACGGTAGTTGTAGCTATTATCACACTTTGGACGTTATAGCTAATATATTCGAGTTGGAAATATGTGACGTGGAATAACGTTAGAATTGCTTAAAAACTATTCACGCGTGTCCCACTTTCTTCAGAAATAAGGAAATGAGTTTTCGGGAGAATATGGCATATAATTTACGTAGACGAACGATTACCGGCCGAGTGGAAATTACTAGTACTCAAAATCGCTGTACACGAAATATATGTTACTTTAAAAACTATGCAGAGCTCGCGAAAAATAAAACTATTGGTACATGTTCGCAAATTTGTTATATATTGCATACGAGTGCTATTCTTTTCTGGTTGGTAATGCTTCGGAAAAGATCCGATAGATGGCGCGCACAACATGTCAGAGCGAGGGTGAGCCGCTTGCTTTACTCAATAGATAGTTTTTTTTTAAGTTGACTGTTGTTCTATTACTGGCTCGGAACGACACAAATTTTAAATATATTTCGTTAAATTATTAGAAAAAATAATTTAACAATATTATGCAATATATTTATGTGTGCTTATGAAATTAATATACCATCAGAGCGTTTCCGTATACTTACTATACATTTCCGTAAAAATTTCCGTTATATGAGGACATTTTTAACATTATACACCTAAGCAGTTCGTGAGGCAGGCTTTTGTGTTTCAAAACAATGCAACACATAAAATAAGGTAATATCCAGGTGATATTGCATTCTATACAAATATAACTGTAAAAAAAGTCGTGAAAATACATTTTTTTTAATAATAGGAAAATGGCATGCATAATTCCTTAAATTTAGGGCTTCTGGATAAAATCTCCGCCAATATGCCATTCCCTCCGCTGCTACACCATCATGCCTCGTATTGGTTATAAGGACGCTTGCGTATTATACAGTCACCCCAAAAAAAAAGTATGNGCTGCTACACCATCATGCCTCGTATTGGTTATAAGGACGCTTGCGTATTATACAGTCACCCCAAAAAAAAAGTATGCATACCCACATTTTCGAGGCTGGCTATGAAGAAAGCAAACAGTAAACAACACCAGTAATTGCTAACGTACATAACATAAAAAATATCCCTGCACAAACTGCCTGTCTATAACATCACAACTCATAAAAATTAATAAGGTAATTTGAGAGAATTATCTTCGGCAATATATCGCCTAGTTCAAAAAAACAAAAATATAAATGGCATTGCTTTTAAATTTGTAAACGAATAATAACTTGAAAATTAAAACTGGAACAATACCTTGCACATTACGTTCGTTACATCCTGGGGCACGGTTCACCGTAACATTTTCTTCACCTACTCGCGTGACCTATGAAGAGCTGATGAACTGAAAAGAGCCTAATTTGTTACTAAAAGTCTATTTAAGGGAAAGTACAAAATTATACTCTTGAAAACACATAATGAGTACTATAACGCCGCCTCGTTCGGCAACTTTCTCCATCCTCATCTTAGTTATTGCTCTCCCTGTTATCGTTCAAGGTGGTAACGAAGGCACGTTTTCTCAAAACATGTAATACACACAGTGTATCTGAATTAGACCGGCAAACTTCGGCAACAGGTTAATCACGTTAAAAGACGATGATAGCATATACAACCCACGGTCTAAAGTGAATCGTAAGGACGGCACACAGTTTTGAAGTTGGACCTGAAGCACTCACTAGTTTATTACAAATACTGAAGAAATTATTTAAANAAGGACGGCACACAGTTTTGAAGTTGGACCTGAAGCACTCACTAGTTTATTACAAATACTGAAGAAATTATTTAAGACTCAACACCGGGTGTCTGCATAATATGTTAAGTTAATTGTGACATGCGGATTAATAACCCATCTTTCAAATCCCAAATCGGTGTTTCATATTGAATATGTTTTCACCTTTTTTTCGTAATTAATCTGCTGCCAAAGTATCTCGGTCTAATATGGATACACCCTGCATGATGTGTGAAATTTAANTTTTTTTCGTAATTAATCTGCTGCCAAAGTATCTCGGTCTAATATGGATACACCCTGCATGATGTGTGAAATTTAACGGTGTTCGCAGATTATTCACTGGAATCATTCCTAGCATTAAAAACAACCCAGGGAATATATGCTCATCTCACACGTGGACAAAATGCAAAGAAACTCACGAAATCACTTCAGGAAATATCAAATCATTGGGATAGCAAGACAAACTTGCATCCTGCACATTTTTAAATTTACTTCTGGAACATATATACAAGACATCGCTCACATTTTTAGGTTCAATTACCGTAGGCTGTTATACCCGTTATGATCATAATTAGTTCATTTATTTATTGTATACTGAACGCTGGCTGTGTTAATACCGCATTTAAACACCTATATCCATTACTCCTGACTTTCTGACATGGAAACCATCAAATTTTTTAACACTGTATTTTGTAATGTAGAAGAGAACAAACGAATTTCTGGAGATCTATTACTTACAAACAGAAGGATTTATTTGTAGAGTATTCATAAACAATAATACATATTTGTTCAAGAGTCACACGCTACCCTCGAATGACATAAATAAACACGGAGTTTGCTAGAGAAAAATTAAACTGTGTTAAGAATGACCAAGCAGGTGTGAGACATGATTAACTTTCGTAGGCTAGATGTAGAGTATAGTACAAACATTAAAGTTCATCAAAAGTGTACTCGGGTGAAATTCGCTATAGCCGCTTTAAACGTTTATAGGGTGTATTTTCAGGTCAATGTCAGGTTATGCTGGATATATCAGTAGCCAAGTTATGGCAAAATTAGAAAACAAAAAAAAGCAACCAATGTTCTTGTTTGCAAAGTGCATTTTTTAAATAGAACGTCAACTTGACAAATACATCGTGGTGATTACGTCAAATGTGCAAAAAGGAAACACGCATTTTCTGTATACAAAACCTGCGTAAAACGCCAACTTGTATATGATTCAGGATAATTCTAAACTGGGTGGCGAAACTCGCACGCAAAAGAGACGAGAACAAGCAACATCCCGTCAAACAATCAACTTGCGGGAAAGCAAGCTTACTCCGGCAGAGCGCGTCGAAAAACTAGAGAAAAAATGTATGGATAGAGCGCGTATTACATCTACGCAGTAACCCAATATCAGTTTCCCAACTTGTGGACGACTGTTCTTCCTGCAGGGCTGTCAAAAACCCGTAGCTTCGACTACGGTTTTAGCAGACCGTTTACTTAACTAAGTGCTTTAATATGCGGGTACACTACTTTCGACTAAGTT
Organism: Clitarchus hookeri; assembly: GCA_002778355.1. Classification (NCBI taxonomy): domain Eukaryota; kingdom Metazoa; phylum Arthropoda; class Insecta; order Phasmatodea; family Phasmatidae; genus Clitarchus; species Clitarchus hookeri. The sequence continues at coordinate 283,199 of NQII01000939.1, forward strand.
GCAAGGCACATACAATGCACAGTCCATTCACGGTCACTTACAATTTTTCTCAAGTCCTGATACAGTTCTGCTTCCAGGAAATTCCTCCGCCTCGTGCGAAAATTTTAACCAAATTTATAAGAAAATTACACCAAAGGGACAACGCACCACCTTCGATGAGCGATCAGTTTAACAACATTCTGCATGAGAACTATTTCTTACTAAGCATTACCAACACACCAATTTCTCTCAATTTCCCTTCGAATTATTACAAATAAAATATTAAACGTTACATTTAACCAAAATCTGGTAATTTTAAGTTAACAAAAGTATGAAACGCTTGTGAGACAAGATACAAATAGAAACAAACACGTCATACTTGGGGTGATTTTTCGAAGTTTTGATTTTAAAAAAGTCTGAAGATAACTGCGAATAGACTATACCCAACCTACGCAATCATTTTTTTTTTTTTCATTTAAAGCGCGGGTTTGTTGTAAAACGAAATGTAAACACACGGATTATCATTGTTCGAAAAAGCAGTTCTGAAAATTCCGACAGCATTCTTGAGTCAATTTTGTGGACAGGCTCAGAAGTCGACAATCTGTTTACCTTAACTTCAGTTTACGGTCGAAAACGCATTGTGCAGAGTGGAGAGGAGAGATTTGGCCGGCTCTTAAGGCGCCCGTCTACCTGGCGCTTGACTTGAACTGCGTTGCAGAGTGTTCCAAATACACGTTTTTCCAACGAAACTATTAAGCGTGCGTCCAACGTGCTGATCTACGAAAAGAACACACACTTCAGACGAGAGTCGTTAAGTACTTTCAAAATATCACGTACGTTAGAAACATCAATTCAGAGTACTCCAAAACCGCTAAAAACGGCCTTTCCAAGGCGCTGTAGCTCAAAATGCACGCATCAGATACATACAAAACTACTATGGGGACCTGCATTGAACCTTCCTAAAGACTTCCCACTAATAAAATAATATGGTCACCGCTGAAAGTCCCATAGGTACACGCAGCACGACGAGAACACTGCACGCCAGTTCAGAGCCTTGCGCTTAGCGGCGATGGCGTAACTTGATGCGCGTGGCAGTGTCGCCCTTATCGCTCCCACGCTTCTCGGCCTAAACGTGGGAAAAAGTTCCAGGTAGACGGGGGCCTTAACATCTAGGTCTTGACAGTCGATAAGGGAGAAGTATGAAGGGTGAGTATGGAGTAGCGCCGGAATGCAAGGGCGGGGAAACGGGAGATCCCCACGTGCGGAAATCCGTGCACGAACTCGCCAGGAATCGAACCCGATTAGCCTAGGCGGGAGGCAAGTGGTCTGACCACTACACCGCCGCGGCCCCCTCGAAGGGGAAGAAGGTTTGTGTTTCACATACTCCTTCACTTGCGTGTGTCGAGCAGTATCCGGTGCTGCCGTCCCGCACGTATATTCACAAGTCCATTCGCGATATGTTCACACTTTTAGAATCAAACCTTTGAAAAATCATTCCCTGCGCGGCGTGTTTGTTTGTCCCCTAAACACGTCTCGTATTACAAGAGTTTTATACTTGTGGTATCATAGAAGTACCTTTAAATGTTAATATTTCATTTATAATCAATACGAACAAAAACAGGGAGGAAATAAATAGTTTTTTATGCAAAGTAATATTACATTTAATGCGCAAGAATCCAGTGCGTTGTCGTTGTCGCTTTGGTGTAATTTTCTGTACTTGTTTAAGCTTTTTTTTTTTTTGCATGAATCCGAGGAATATCCTGAAAGTAGAACTTTAGCAGGGCTTCAGCAAAGTTGGAAGTAACTGTGAACAGCTTACAGTAGCGCCTGCACAGCTGCAACCAGCACGACCACACGATGCTGACGGTTGCCTACCGGCAGGCGTTATTGTTTCACATACTTCGCAGGTAACTGGAATGAACGCCAGCATTGCCTAATGCGGGTTTATGACTGGAGTATTCTTCTTTTCGTCCCCTCTACCTTCCTTTCGAGTTTCGCCAAAAGACTTAAAATCAATCTACGAATGTGTTTACTATCTATGTGCATAAGGCGATCGTCGGCAACCCCTGAGCCCTGTGAACGTGTAGCTTAGTCAGCTCAATAAAGAATATATTTGAAGAAAAAGTAATGGATACTTTCTTTACTTGTAAGTGTATAAATCGTGGATTTACAGCTGAATATATTTATGTTTTTAAAAAAGTGAATTTCCTAAAAATACACTGATAAATACACATTTACATGTTCTACACTACAGTAGTTTTGATATTTCATATACTACCAATACATGCTTCTCTGATATTAACAGCTTATAGATTGGGGGGAGGAGATTGAGAGGGAGGGGGAGGAAGAGAGAAAGGGAGGGAGAGAGAGAGATAGAGAGAGGGGAGAGAGAGAGATATAGAGAGAGGGAGAAAGGTAGAGAGGTACAGGGAGGGGGAGA
>NQII01000939.1:285622-361669 GCA_002778355.1 Clitarchus hookeri
ATTTGGATGTTCGCGTACGACCATTTCACGAGTGTACCGTGAATATCGGGAATCCGTTAAAACATCAAATCTTCGACATCGCTGCGGCCGGAAAATAATCGTGAACGAACGGGACAAATGACGACTGACGAGAATCATTAAACGTGACAGACGTAAAACCCTTTCTTAAATTGGCGCAGATTTCAATGCCTCCTGCATACCTTCAGACATTAGTCGAGTCCATGCCACGTCGTCTTGCGGCACTTCTGCGTGCTCGCGGGGGCCCTACACGATATTAGGCAGGTGTGCCAGTTTTTTTGGCTATTCAGTGTATAAAGATTAAATCCTGGCTACGATGGAGAACGGTAAAAGTTTTTGAATGCTGCTGTTAAGCTCTTAGTGACTAATTTACTGTAGGAATAATCATGCATCTTTGCACATTCAATTACTACGAAAAGCTGTACAAAGAGAGTACACTAAAAATAAAAATAATCCGTCAAAATAAAATTTTAACATAATTAAAGACGCGAGTTGGATTTATCGTATATATGTAATTTTTCAGAGCTGCCAGAAAGTGTACTGATCTGCAGGTCTTCTTCCAGTTTATTAGTATCCTGCTAAGATAAAATGATCATAAATCAGACACCGTTGTCATTATGGCAAAATATGAATCAATACTATAATCTGAATATGAAGCGTTCATTCGTAGAAAAGAACGAGTTGTCCAGCATGTTATAATGATACGGTACGGTGGGAATGTTTTGATTTTTAACAGGCATTAATATAACTCTGTATATTTACTATGCGTATTAATTAACAGTTTCGTCAACACAATACATTTATACGAATCAAAATACAGAAAAGACAAAACTGAAAACAAATTAAAAATTCTCAAGTTTTTAAGATAAAACAAAGGAATTGTACCTTGCACATGGAAATATGTAAATCTAATATGCATGCATGTGCTAACACGAACGGGTTATCATTTTAGCTCCTACGGGGAAAAGGGCATTTTCTGAGTATTGGTGAGCAGACTTGCCGTGGCGTCCAAACAAATGGCACGAGGTCCGGAGACCTGTCCTGGGCGTGAGTCGCCACGACCACAGAGTCTGTACTCATCAGACTCACAAATCAGGATGTCCTGTCGTCCTCTGCTTTCGCACACAAAACTATGAAATACAGAGCCTAGGAATTTCCCACAAAACCACTCCTAACTGCAACGGCGCATACAACACCACGTGTTTTCGTAAAACCAAACAACGTAAACAAACTTCATAATTAAAATTAAAACTATTATTTACCATTTTTTACTTTTTTTTTACAGAGCGCTACAAAATTTCAAAGATTTACTCTTAAATAGTTTCTGCTTATCCCACATGTATCTATTATTATTTTTATTAATAAAAGATGAAATGCACGAAATTGTTTACTTTAAATGCTGCACTTTTTTTTGTGCAAATCATAATGCTGCTCATTACTATATGTATAATTTACATTGTTTTATGTATAATATACAACATCGGTTTAACTAATCCTACTCCGGGGCTTTAAATAGTCCGCAGTAGACCTATAACCCATGTATAATATTAAATGTTTTATTAAACTTATTTCAAGATGTATGATAAACTGAAATATAAACACGTAACTACAGAAGGAAGTGCAGCAGTATGTGCAGATGAGCCGGCGAGGCACACTCGGCTCGCCTTCCCCAGGAAAACCCGACGGCCGATTACAAATCTATATTTTGGCCCGTCGCAACATAAGAAAGGTGCGACGATAATGACATGACCGATCTCTTTTTTGACGCGTCATAAGCATGACTAGTGGCGAATCTACACACACACACACACACAGAGGGGCTACTTTAGTGGTGGGTATTATGCATTGCGTTCAAACTTCATCATGATTACAAGATTTCAGTTTCAATGCTACACGCGAAAGTATAAGTGTTAAATAAACAAGCAATATATATATATACAGTGAAATCCCGATATTTCGCATCCCGATTATTCGTATATCCCACTAATTCGTACAAATTTGCCGGTCCCTTGAGAAAATCCCTTTAATTCGTAAAAAAAAACAATGCATACCGGTCCCCTCAATAATACGTATTTATTTTGGGGTTCGAGCTCAATAAAACGTCTTATAATTCTTATTTACAACTTAAAAATCTCGTTAACTCGTAATGTTTTTAACCCTAGACTGTACACCAGCTCTAGATTAATGCAATTCGGGCAGGGTAAAAAATACCGGAAGGGTACTGAGGGACGTAGGAGGGTTTGAAGGGCAGGTAATGACGCAGAGTAAGCTGTGAGGCGATGTGTCTGTGATTCTCAGAACTAAGAGGTGCCTTGGTGTCCGGTCTACGGATATGAGAAGGTAGGAAGAAGCAGAGCGAGTGAAAAGTTAGTCAGTTCGGTCTTAGTCATGCCTCCGAAAAGATCTAATAAGTGTCATTCCATTAAAGAAAAAAAGAAATCATTACCACCGTGGCCGATGGTGATAAACAAATTGACGTGTCCAAACGTGATAACGTTCCTCCNCAAACGTTATAACGTTCCTCCTTCCACAATAAACTCAATTCTGAAGAAGGACAAAATCGCCTCCCAGACATCGGACAGCAAAGTAAAGCGCTTTAAGACTGGTGAGTATCCACAACTAGAAGAGAATTTAAAAAAGTGGTTTGCGCAAGCACGGAATTCGAATGTACCAGTTGGAGGAAACATTTTAAGAGAAAAAGTAAAAGTTTTCGCAGAAAAAAATGGGAATTAAAGACTTTCGTGCAAGTGATGGTTGGTTTGATAGGTTTAAAAAAAGGCACAGCATAAAATTGAAGAAGCTTAGTGGGGAAAGTGCGAGTGTATCGGCCGACGTTTGTTCTGAGTGGAAAGACGAATTGGGAGAAATAATCGATTCTTATGAGCCCAACAACATTTTTAATGCCGATGAGACGGGGTTATTTTATAAGTGTCTCCCCGACCGATCAATGTGTTTTAAGGAAGAAAAGTGTCGTGGCGGAAAAATTAGTAAAGAACGTGTAACCATATTGTTGGCCGCCAACATGGATGGATATGAGAAATTAAGACCGCTATAATAGGCAAATCAGCCAAACCTAGATGTTTTAAAAACATAAAACCTTTTCCGATGACCTATCGTGCAAACAAAAAAGCGTGGATGACGGGCGAATTATTCAAGGAATGGATACGATCAGTGAATGCTGATATGGAGAAAGGGCAGCGAAAATTTATGCTTTTCATGGATAATTGTACGGCCCACAACAATACCCCACCGCTCAGTCATGTTAATGTTGTGTTTTTGCCTGCCAACACTACTTCTAAGCTGCAGCCTCTAGACCAGGGCATAATTAAAACGTTCAAAACCTTTTACCGCAAGGAAGTAGTGATGCAACTCCTTGACAGCATCGAGGATGGGAAGGATCATAAAATCACCTTATTTTCAGCCATGAACATTGCTCACAAGGCGTGGCAAAGTGTTAGCGAAAGCACAATAAAAAACTGTTTTCGTGCTGTGTATTCACGAAGGTGGAACTTTCATCAGCAGTTACTGAACAAGACTTAGAATGCCCTGTGAATTGAAATCGTTTTCCTCAAAATGAAGAAAATTTTTTAAAAAGGTTTCAAGATTTAGTCCATTTTGACGTTGGCCTAGCGGTAGCGGGGATTCTAACTAATGATAAAATGTTGACTCCATCTCAGGACATTGAAGGTGAAGGTGATGACGAAGATGATGTGCTGACAATTACACCTAAAGTGGCTAAACAATGCATCAACAACGTGCGCCATTTCTTAGCGAAATCAGACGTTGGTGATGAAGTATTTTCTGCTTTGAACATGCTTGACAAAGCCATCGACAATACCCGTCTGCAAGGCTTGCATCAAAATAAAATTACAGATTTTTTAAACGTAAATTTTTTATGTGTTTTTTATTGATGTAATTATTGATTTATATATACAGTTATATGTAAACATAATATGTAGCCATGCGTTTATCATTACATATTAATGCAAATTTACATTAATCTCGTTACATATTTTTTCTTTTTTTGCTCCCGATTATTGGTAATCTTGCTAATTCAAGTATCTCGATAATTCATATTTAACATTCAGTCCCTTGACAATACGAATTATCGGGATTCTACTGTATATACATACATACATACATACACACACACACACATTTTCTGTTATTATACTAATATTATGTATTAATACTTTACTATTAACTATGCACTTGGTTCCAAGAATAATTTCATTTTATACAGTGTATATCAAATTCCAAGATGGAGGGAGGAGGGGGGGGAACTCCTCAAAACGTCTTACATCCCTTGGATCTGCCGTTGAGCATGACTGCTGTACCTCACACTCTAAATTCGAATCAGTGGAAAACCACTGATTGTTTCAGTGAAAAAAAATTCACTGATTGAATTAGTGGCGTGAAACAATTTCACTTCTGTTAAAATTCGCACTCGCCGAAAGTTGGCCTTATAGCATTAGATACAAGCAGTCCCATCGGATTGTCTTTAATAGTTTCTCTGTTATTCCCGTTCAAAGAGGTAGACAATTTGGGACAACTGGTATATTCTCATGTGCGAACTGATCTAGACAATAACATTAACAACACTAACACACAGAGCACTTTGTAGAATGCATATATTTTTTATTTTCAAAACATTCTGAACGCGATGTGTGCAATGTGATACTCCATACTTCAGAAATATACAATTTTGCATGCAGATTAGAACGAAAAAAATTAAATATTACAAATATACTGTGCTAAATATTAAACAATAAACTTCGCAAAATAACTTCATAAAATTAGGAGCCAGAGTTATTTTCTTGAACTTTTCGTTTGCACAGTCAATTTTTTGTAAGGTACATCTTATATTACTTGTTCATATGGAAAACCTGCATCTAAAGCTCTCGTCAGCCAATCAGGGTTATTATGATACACTGAACATTTTTGGGGTATTATGATACAGTGTAGAAAAAATTGTTGTAAATAAAAAAAAGGTTTGAAAAATATTTGTTGCTTTGGAAATTCAGAGTATTTTACAATCACATAATAAACTTGCAAATTCTAAATTGCCTTATGAACTTAAATTTCATTCTTAGAATATCCTGTTATTTATGAAGCTAAAACATTTAAATCCAATTTGGCAACTTTCAGCATATTTCATAAACAAATTCATATATCCAAAATCTGTAAGTTACAAAGTAATCAGAATGGTTTCGGCTACTTTCTGTGCACAATTCATTTACTTCTTGTTGGGGGAAGTATTTTATATTGATTGCTAAACTTTAAGGGTTATTGTGATACACTAGATATGAGACATAAGTGTGGGCTAATGTAATACGGTCTTGTGCCAAAGTGTTGTTTTTCTTTTTGGTATATTAAAACCATTATTATTTTTCTATGTCCTATATTTTGTTTTAGTATTTACTAAATAGGGTATTGCAGGCCTAGTTAGGTATTTAAATTTATATGCAGTTGGTTATACTGTTTACAAAAATTCCTATTGTTTACTTGTTGGTTGTTTGTTTTGGTTAGGTTTGTGATTATGGCCTAGTTTCTCGGTCGTTTCTATCCCCATTTGTTGTTATTTTGCAGGTGATGTTGCACTGTAGGCCATAGACCTTCTCATTGGTTGTATTTTATCATCACTGCTTTATAGGCATACATATTCAAATATGGTGGGCAACTATAAAAGTAAAAACACTAGAAATTTTACCCGGAAGAATTTCTGGGGAATGCAGTGAGTCATATCGAGCAGTGTCGAAGNCAAATATCTCACAAATAGGACCTGGGCAAAAGACTTCACTTCCAGCCGAAGTTGAAGAGAACTTAGCGGAGCATTTGAGAACTATGGCAAAATACGCATTTGCTTTGGGGAAGAAAGAAGTTTTAGATGTTGTGAAAGAGTATGTGGATGTAAACAGTTTGCCAATACCATTTAAGGATGGGCGACCAGGACAAGACTGGTACAAAAAGTTTTACACAAGGTAGAGATTATCCTTAAAGAATTTGGAACCACTGGAGAAGGCAAGGAGGATTGCTACGGGGGATCCTTTCATCATTTAAGGATTTTATGAAATATTAGAAACAGAAATTGAAAGACTCAGTCTTGCCGATAATCCAGGCCACATTTTCAACCTTGACGAGACTGCACTTGCACTGACCCATCTGGAATTAAGGTAGTAGCAGGTGTAGGACAGAAAGCCCACAGGCAGATCGAAGGTAGTGGCAGAGAAAATACAACTGTCATGGTGTGTTCAAGTGGCAAATCTGTGGATCATGTGAAAAGGTTTTGTCGGGAACATATTCATGCACAGAGAATGGCTGGATAACTACTATGGTGATTCAAGAAATCCTGGTGAAATTTGCACGAGAACAGAAACAGAGGCCAATTCTTTAGATACTGGATTGACACTTAACACACTTGGACATGAACACTGTTCAAATTGCTCGTAGGAATGACATAACTAACACGAAACTACCTGCACATACTACTGATGTCCTACAGCCACTAGATAAGACTTGTTTGATCAGAAGCTTGTGTCATGATACAGAGATAACAACAAAAAGTTACAAAATAAAATGAAATTGTGAATCTTCTGCGCGAGGTCTGGATACAGGGCCAGAAACCAGAAAACATTATATCTGGCTTTCGATCAACTGGGGTTTATCCTACAGACAGGAACAAATATCCGGTATCAAGATTTAATTTGGACAAACACCAGATACCTTGAATCTCTACACCAGCCTGATCTTCCAGAAGTTGAACACTTAGGCGTACCTCAGGATGTTCCAGGTCCGTCACAGCAAGTGTCAAGTTTTCCAACACCTCATCACTTGAAAATGCATGATGCACCTGATGATTCATCCACTCCATCATCAGTAAGTGTTTAAGTTTCATCATTTGAAACCCTGCTTTTAGACAGGTTGAAGAGAAGCACTGCTCCAATCAAGCCAAGAAGGAAAATTGCCCCTGGTGCAAAAGTTATCCAAGGAGTACACAAATCTACAAAAGAAGGAAAAAGCAAGGGGAAAGAGGAAACAAAAAGTTCAAGACGATGAGGAAATAGATGATGACGACGAATCTCCGGAACCACTTGATGATAACAGAAGCCTTGAAGATGTTGATCATTTAGAGCCCTAGCCTGATGACTACGAGGACCTTGATCGACCAGAGAATCTGAAGCCTGGCGATTTCCTTTTAGTGAAATGTAAGTGTGTAAAGCGCAACAAAACCACATTAAAGTATGTTGCTACTGTCCTTCGCACACTTCCAGATAACGAAACTGAAGTGATGGGACTGAAGTCAGGTGGTGATAGATCTTTCATTCCAAAAGAAGAGGATGTTTTCTTTGTTCCAGATGATTATATTGTTTGACAGTTGCTAGTCCCCAGCATGTGTGCAACTGGTGGATGCTACAAGTATTCATTTTCAAAATTAGTTGATGTTTTTGAAGCCTAAAACACTTTAAAACAACTTCAGAAACTCCTATCCCAATACATTCATGTAAAGGCTGTTCAGTTTAGTGAGCACTTTTGAAATAATCACTGACCATAACTACGCTGCAGTACGCACTGGTATGCTGGTAGCGAATTAATAAATATACTTCTTAATACTTGATGTTTTATTATGAATGTAATGATACATTTATAGTCAATGAAGTTAGTGAAATTAGTGTTTCTTAATCTGTAGCAAGTACACATTTGAGAAAAATTTATTTTTCTCCGTCAAATTCCACTTAATAGATATTATGTAAATTGCATAATGGTGAAAGGTAGGTCTAACTTACAAGTCTCGTCGACATCGAGACTGAGCACGTTGCTCAGAGAAACAGGAACGGAGGAGGAGGAGGAGTTGGCCACCATTCATAATAAAGAATCGTATCAGCATTTGTTTGGAGCGATTTCGGGAAACCATGGAAAACTGAAATCATGACGGATGGGCCGGGAATCAAACCCGGGTCCTCTAGAATGCAAGTAAAGTGTTTTACCACTGTGACACCTCGCTTGTTCTATAATGCTGAGCTCATGGAAAAGTTATTACGAAGCTCATGAAGATATTGCGTCAGTTAAATTCTAAGCCAACGTCACAGTTTGAATGCAATACTTCATTTATAGTTAGTTATCTTCATCAGGAATAAGACTATTTCCTTGAAGCTGCATAAAACCCGCTCTTTATCAGTGTGCTCACAGACTTTACAGTAGTGTCATCTAGCTGCAATTCCGGAACTCCGCCAAAGAACCGCACAACTGTAAACATTATAATAATAAAGAATACTTTATAAGGCGACGCGAGTGTAAAGTGGTTTACAGTTAAGACTTGCGCAGTAGAACTTGAAAATTGCTTCAGCGCCTTGGATCAAACCTACGAGTACACAATCAATGTGCTAATGCGTTTAATTCTTACGTTTCACAGGCGAAAAATTCTGAATGTGTAAATACTAGCTCCTGAAGCCTTAGTTTAGCCAAGTTCAGGGAAACGCAACACAAATATCACATGTATTTCGATTTCGAAATTGTAAGATTCATGTCTATTTATTGCTGCTCGTAGAACTAGATTTTTAGAAAACGTTATACTTTATGGCAATTTGTTGTAAGGTACACTGTTTGTTAATGTTCCACATGGCCTATTAATCACCTAAGGCTGATACTTGACCAAATTTTGGTACTCTAAAATATCTGATCCATAAAAAAGTGGAAATGGTGATTTAGGATACATAACTGATTAACCCATTAAAGAATTCACAAATAAAATGACTGAAGTGAATATGAAACTTTGAATGAAACTGGATGACCTTATCCTATGATGGCGATCATTCCTGGCCGGCCTGAAGAATTACAATGAAATAAGTAAGACGGGGTTGTGAAATTGCAGAAACATGAGGGATGAAATGTAAGCACATCAAGAAATCACCCACAATCTACCCAGCACACTCACTTGAAAAACGCTTGCCAGGAAATTCCTGTATTTAAATGAAATAGACGTGAAAGGCTAGCCCTACAACTCAGCGTTTCACTTTTAAAAGGGCTCCGAGGATGTGTATGTATTCCACATAATTCACGTGACATGTTTGGGGGCAAGAAAATTACTTCAACCATACCCCAACATTAACAGCTTTTATCTGTTAAAAATTTATAATATAGTCTATTCACAGTTTCTCACTTTTTGAATCAAACCATTGAAAAATCACCCCATGTATGACCTATTTAGTTATTTCCTAAATATGCCATATATAACAAGCGTTTTATACCTCTGTTAACAAAGAAAAAATATTATTTTTTGCTATAATAAATTTTTACATATATTTTATTTATAAAATGATTCTTCATTTATAACAGATATAAATAAAAACAGTGAAAAGCATCTGTGTCGGTAGAGCGTAGTAACAAATAGTTCTCATGCAAAATACTATTACAACTGAGTGCGCACAAATTCGGTGCGTTGTCCGTTGGTGTAATTTTCTAGACCTAGTTAAGCTTAGTTTGCACAAGGCGAAGGAATATGTGGAAGTAGAACTTTAGCAAGACTTCAGAAAAGTGTGAGGTAACCGTGAATGGATTATAATACCGAATTTTTATTTTCCCTACAATTTATTACTTACCTCACAGTTCTTGGAATGGGTCACGAGTGAAAACTTGTCAAATGCAAAAAGTTAGATATTGAGCAGTCTTGGTGTATATGGGCCATGGTTGCAATTTGCAAGGGCTGGATGGGGAAATGATAATTGCATCCCTTCCAACCATTAATCTTATGGGAGGTGGGGAACAATTTGTCACTCCTGCAGTGAATTTATATTATTTTGATATACAAATAAAAAAACCTCAGGGAAACCCTAATTTTATTGCTAGCATAACCATTTTTGCATATTCATAAAAACAGTTCTACAATTTTTAAACACCTAATAAGCTTGCACTCCCTCACTCACGCCTCTTCTTCATTATGATCTTTTGCAATATGTCTGTCACTTTATTGGCGCAAAAATAAAAAGAAAAAAGGGCACCTTCCTGCATATACTGATGTTTTAGAGCAAAGTTCAAAATTATACTTTAACTACTGAAGTCCTCAATAATTAACTACTGTCACAATTATATAATTCTCACTTGAGTAGTAATCTCTTTGATGTTTGTATTCTCTTCCTAAGACAACAGATGACAATATTACCACATAGCAAAATAAAAAAAATTATTTCAAAGAGCACTTGTCTTACAGTTCCTCAGACAAAATACAGAGACAATTGACAATCTGTGACATATCATAGGCAAAATGAAAACTGTTCTTCCTATTGACATCAGAAGTTTCATCACATATTATGGCAAAATATAAAATGTTTTTAATCTCTGCGATTAACTTTAGAAGAAGTGTATGACTCATTATATCAACCATTTTGTTTTGTATATTATGACTGCACCAAGTGAAAGACTCTCTTTGTAGCCACCTCTATAGTTCAAGCGGAGTATTCCTACTGTACTCTAAGGAGCTTAGAGCAGTCACTTTCATTGACAACAAAGTTCCCCAAATTTTGATATTCACAAGCATCATCACAGAAAAAGTACCTGCATGGAATTCTAAGAACGAATGCTAGAATATTTTCATAAACAAACACTGTGCTTTTAACTACTGTTTAGACACACTTGGTAACACCAAAGTTATAACTATCCACATCATTTGACAATAAAGCAGCTCCAGGGCAGATCCAGAGGGGGATAGGGGCCACAGGAGACATTCCCCCCACCCCCCCAGAAACACTCATGATTAGACACTGTGCAACCTGTCGTCGTGACAATACCAACGTGACGCCATGACCCATGATGGTGTGGTGGGGCGACTGCTAACCCTCCCATCACTGTGTACTGTGGTTAATCAAATGCACAAGGGTAAAACATCAACATTTAACGTACGAGAAATGCTAAGAACATTACTGTTGGCCAGTGGTATTTATGGGGTACTCAGTTTTCCCCACCAATGCATCTATCACTAGTCCGTCTTCACCTCCAGTGGCGCTCAAAAAATTGGCTGTTTGTCACCCAAATCTTTTATTAAAATTGAAGTAATTTATTTACATGCTTTGATAAGCACAATTTTAATATTTTGAACTTTACAATCTTTACAACTCAAAAAAAATAAACTGCAAAAAATAATAACTCCTCCATAAATTTAAAAAGTAAAACTGGATATAAAAATATANTCTTTTATTAAAATTGAAGTAATTTATTTACATGCTTTGATAAGCACAATTTTAATATTTTGAACTTTACAATCTTCATAACTCAAAAAATAATAACTCCTCCATAAATTTAAAAAGTAAAACTGAATATAAAAATAGATATGGATACTAAACAGAGTCTCAGGAAAATATTTGTAATTGACCTTTGTGCTTTACAAATGATCTGACAGTTGTTNATATGGATACTAAACAGAGTCTCAGGAAAATATTTGTAATTGACCTTTGTGCTTTACAAATGATCTGACAGTTGTTGCATCAAATCCTATCTAAAATTAAAATTAACANGACCTTTGTGCTTTACAAATGATCTGACAGTTGTTGCATCAAATCCTATCTAAAATTAAAATTAACAGTTGTTCGTGTGCACACAATTAACACAAACCAAATGAATAAAATTATTCATATGCGACTGCTGAGTGTACAAATTACAGNCAGTTGTTCGTGTGCACACAATTAACACAAACCAAATGAATAAAATTATTCATATGCGACTGCTGAGTGTACAAATAACAGTTTTTTAAATAGAAGATACGTATGAAAAAAAAAACACCATACATCAAATATTTCTGCACCAAAGTATCATAAAAATTACAATTTGGTGGCAAAATATTTTTTTTTTATAATTTTCTACAAGTTTTCTTTATCTCCAAGCAAACAAAAGAGCCGCGATGGAAACAATGGTTTTTAATCACTTAATGAAATATGTCCATCCAGTATCATTTCAAAAACCATTTAAGAGGTGGAGGACAAGTGCTGGCAAATATGTCAACATATGGCTATCTCATTAATAAACTTAATAAAACAAGTGATTTATGGTTAACTTCAATAATTTTGCTAATCTCTTAATTTAGCTTTATAACAAAAAAAAAAAAAGTTATGTCATAATTTTATATGTACATGATTCCATGTTCAGCAAAGAATTATTTGAATTCTGAAAATCATGTGTAGTAAATTCTTATTTCAACTAAGAATTTTTTGTTAGTTACAATATAAAGTTATTAAATAAACTTTTTTTGCAAAACTGTTAATTTAGAATTTTGCAAATTATTTTATTATTTATTTTACAAAAACGCATATGGTAGTAATAATTACTCCTTTGTTTCAACACACCCAATAATTAAAACAACAAACCGTACATTTAACTATTTTTAATACCAAACTAGAAGTTCTTAACACCACCAGCATTAAAAATACGACCACCTGAAAAGAAAGGGACTCTGTTCTTGAACAAGCTACACTAATTTCTACCACACAGTGTTTCATGAACTTAATGTGATAGCTTCATGTGACCCAACAGATAAACAGATATATTGTATATGTAACAGTACAAGATAAGAATGAACCTGCAACTCGAACAAAACAACAAATATTTCATGATTGGCCACAAGTATATTTACTTTATCAAGAGTGATAAGCTTCCTATTTGTTTTATGCCCTCTTTTATATGGCAAAATACACACAACTTCACATTCTGGGAAAACTTCATCACTGCTTTCAACACTCGCTTTGAAAATTATATTCACATAAACTCTGCAGACAAAATTGTTTTACCTTTTGTTTAAAAATTCTAATTTTAGTGGTTTAATTACCATGAGCATGTGACAATCAAAAATCATCCTGGGACCTCCTTCAGATATACTTGTTTCTCACAGGAATACAACCAAATTTTTGTATTTCGGATAGTCTTAAGCATTTTTTGTTAAGAGAGGCACCATTTGTTTGTCTGAATATTTATAGTGGTTCTTGTAAATATAAAATAGCTGGCATTTGAAAATAGACTTTTACCAAGTGTTCCCATGTGGTCCTTTCAGAAATGACTTTCATGAATGGGCATTTAAACCAGACAACCAGACACATATCTGGTGTGATACTAGCTAAGGTTTAGAGATAAGTGGGGTACTCTTCCAGGGGTTGTAACTTGAGCTGCCAGCCTCGTATGTTGATCTCCACTGAGATCCTCCCCCTCACTACTGTCTTGGACCCATCACCATTCAGCCTCCCCCTGGGCTCTGTATTATTGCCCTTGCTGCCATCGATGTTCACCAGTTACTCTACCCGTCCCAGGTCTCTGCAGGTGTCTAGCCACCATACCTCTTAATTTTTGTCTCTGCTGGTCCCGCTATGACTGTCCATCGGGATACCGGTACTGGCATGGAGAGACTTTACGTAAGCTCGGTGCATTCATGTTTCCCCAGCTTGCTATCCCTATTAAGCTCTGCTAGATAGTGCAATCCCTGGTGTCGCTAATAACCCACCTGTGGAGCTCTTGGTGGCCAGCACATCGATGGCTCCAGGACGCAACTAGCGCGATCCAACATGCGACCAGCTCCAGGTCACAAAGACACAATCCAGTTGCTTCTCCATCCCATCCCTTCCTAAGGCAGCCACACCAAACTCTGGAACGTCTCTTCATGATCCAGCACTCCACTGGCACTGGGCACGTCTAAAAAGAACCAACACTCCAGTGACACTAGGATGCAAGGGCACAATCCAGCACACCCCCTCCATGATGGAATACTGGCACAATTCAGAATGCCATTGGTACCAGGATGCAACAAGCACGCCAGTGACTCCGGGACACGACATTCAAGTTCTGCTGCTGCCTGTGGTTATCCTGGATATCCCTACTGGCCTCCAGGGTTCACGCCTCACAATCCAGCATACTGTTGGCCAGGACGTGACTAGCACGATCCAGCACCAGGACATCAAGGCACAACCCGACCACCATATTGTTGCTATTGCTGGCTGGCTCAAACTCCTTCCCGCACATCTTGGAGACAGGTAAGGGTTCTTCCTTTCCCTGTGTCTGGCGAGGGATGCNGCTGGCTCAAACTCCTTCCCGCACATCTTGGAGACAGGTAAGGGTTCTTCCTTTCCCTGTGTCTGGCGAGGGATGCCACCAGGCACTCCCAGCATCACTTCCCCCTGACAAGTACTGTCAGTTGGCAACGAGGCATCGAACTGATGACTCACATAAGAGTGATAATACAAAAATTTCTCTAATCAAATATAGTCCACCATCTATAGACTATGGTGCCATATGGTTCATCAATTTGATTTATCTTGAAACGCTGCAAACAAGCAAGTAAAATATTCTCAGTGATGATACCCGGACACATTCTGGAGAGTAGCCATCATCACTCCGCAGTGCAAGATTTATACGCTGAGCCTTCTTTACACCAGCCATATAAAGCAGTCCTAGTAAAGAACTTAACTCCTCTAAGTTTGTATCAAGACAGTCCCTTTGACAACAATAATTTTCACATATTTTTGCAGGACAAGTTGAAGGTTCAAAGCACAAATATATAATTTCATTGTTCTTTTTAAATAATCACTGGTAAAAATTCATTACGATAAACATTCTAACAGAAATTTAAATAAATTCAATACTTAATTCCAGATGCAAAATATAGACAAAGCTGTAGGCAAAATGTTCCCTGGGAAAAGTAATTTTTTTTTTTTTACTTCAAAGCTCATGTTTCTCATCAACATAAGTGCATGAACTCGATCCAGTCGTCCACTGNTAATTTTTTTTTTTTTACTTCAAAGCTCATGTTTCTCATCAACATAAGTGCATGAACTCGATCCAGTCGTCCACTGAACCTTCCAAATGTTAGTGCAGTTCACTTTTTCTCGCAGTACTGTAGCTAAAACTGATGCTGCATTTCTTGCTACTCGTTTCTCACCTGGAAGATGAGTGACAATATTGTGATTTCTAGTACGCACATTTACATATGAAGGGCACATAGACCACCGAGTTGCCTTGTCTTCTCCCAGGATGTAACTGACGGCCCACAGAAACTATTCCCAAGACTGTCACCGGTATTATAAGCAGACTGTTCTGTATCCATCATATGTTCACTATATTCACTTTCACAGCCACCACCGGTATCATCAGGTCCCTCTAGGTGTTCACTAACAGCTGCCACTACCGGTATCATCAGGTCCCTCTAGGTGTTCACTAACAGCTGCCACTACCGGTATCATCAGGTCCCTCTAGGTGTTCACTAACAGCTGCCACTACCGGTATCATCAGGTCCCTCTAGGTGTTCACTAACAGCTGCCACATCATCAAGTGAACCCAGATTCTTGCAGCCATAGATAAACTCTTAATGAAATAAAAAAATTTGTAATATTTAATTTTTTAATATAAATTTCTAGTACAACAATAAAAACTGCTATGTCAACTATTTACTAGACTCCATCCTCAACCATAATGGCACAATATGATGATTGACTCAGACAATGTACAATAAAGAGTAACAAAAATAGCTAACGTTAATTGAATGTAATTATGTAACTTATAAACCACAAGCATATTATAATAAGTATTTTTGTGGGCATTTACGTCATGACTATGCTGTTTTACATACCAGAACTACACTTAACCTCATAAATATTAGCAACAATTACTGCACTTTAGTAGCTGGCTAATGTGTCCTACAGCATAGTACTACTATAAACTATTAATTATTTACTTCATCTGTGACTGAAATGGTGTGAGAAATTATTTAGAGTATTTTTTAGTCATTGGTTAACATTCAAAATAAACAATTTTTACTTATTTCAGTAAAGTAACTGTTCCATGAATTTAGATGTGGGAATGATTAATCTCATGGTCACTGTTTCACAGTTCTTTATTTTGTGAACTACAAACAAAACAATTCCATGACTTGTAGGACTCCAGTACATATCAATCAACCATAGACAAAGACAATGCAGCTTGTTCAGACCACATCCAAGAACACAGGCTCACAGTCACAACGCAAAATTACTTCACAAGTTTCCAATAGCACAGAAGCAAGCCATAAACATCAACAAACTCAATGTTTTCATGGTGGCTGTCAGAGCATATACATTTCTAAACTAACAAGAATCCAAATATTCCACCCATCTTGTTAATCTCAATTAACAATAATGTGCTAGCAGTTCAACAAACGTGACCTTTCACAGAACTATCCTTAACTAGTAAAATGGCAAAGATACTATTTTGACCACTGGGCCTTGTTATCTCCCCGGAGACATTCTTCATTGCTACAGTCAGCAGAAGACCATCTGCTCCAGGGGAAGGTGTTGCCGATGTGGCCACGCTTCTATAGTTGGGCTGGCAATCTTTACATCCTTCAGGATCACCATGTCTCCTATGTGAAGACTGTTCTTCTTGGTACACCACTTTGGTTGGTTTTAAAGCCTCAACAGGTATTCTGATGCCCACCGTTACCAAAATTGTTGTACCACCCACTGTATCATCTGCCACCTGGCCACATGGCTGAGTTTATCAGGACGCTCTTCAACGTCACGGAGTACCGGTGGGGAATCTCCAATTAGAAAATGTCCTGGGGTGAGTGCAGAGAGGTCACTGGGTTCACTAGAGAATTAAGTTAGTGGATGAAGAGTTGAGGCATGCTTCGATCATGCCTAAGACTGTCTCATACCAACCAACTTTCCAAAATTCCTATTAGTAAAATTATATAAAATAATCAAATTTGGCATAAATCATACACAGCAATTTTCACATACCCAATATACTTTATCTCAACTTATTCCCCTAGCCTTATTTCTAACCCAATAAAACGTTCGCAAAAAATTTCAGAATTTCGAAACAATACAATATAAAGGAAAAAAAATAATAAGGAAGAAAGGAAGGAACTAGTATCAACATAAACAGCCAACTAAAAAACAAAATCAGGTGATCATACCTTGCAAAATATGTTAGTATGGGTGGATGCACTTCAATTACTGCTGCTGGTAGAATTTTGTCCTGTGCCATCACCCTCCAGGTTAGGTATGGATAGAACTATACTCTTGATTTTACCCAGCTTCTTGTCGGATAACAACTTGCCCCAAGTGAGGTGCTGTATGCACATTCGCCATGTACTCGTGCAAGATTATCAGTTTGGTAAGTAGGCTATGGGTAGGTAGCAATGTAGGACGTTTCTGCTCTTCAGGAACACAGGCTTTCTGGAGGCATCCGTCCACCCTGAGCACCCCATCTATATCCAAAAAGGAAGCTAGACTCATCCCAATCAAGAGGAGTTCCCGTATTGACTGAAGAAAAATCTTGGCACTTTTGTTGGTATTATGCTTGCCTGGAAACCAAGTATGGGATGGAAGATGCCCAGAGGCATAACTCCTTTACAAATACTTTAATTCATATATATAGAGTGCAACCAAATGCATTATGGAGGTAGGATTTGGAGCATCAACTTCAATCAGTCTAATGTTTTGGTAGATAACAATTACCTAACCTGAAATATTTACGGGGCCGTCAATTTGAAAACAAGTGCCTGAGCCACTTAAATTGCGTCAATTACATGGCCTACCATAGCGCTACTTGTGAAGAATTTGGTAGAAATATGTTGATTGATGCCCGAGATATGGCACAAAACCTCCATTTTATCATGTGACGATTTTCGTAAACGACGGAAAAAATGGTTATGTATTAGCACATTTGATGATTGTCATAGATACAGGCAGTATATAAAGTTGTGTTGAAATTGTTTGGGACATATGGGAAACTAAGTAAAAATATTAACATGGCTGTTATTTTGAAAATATATGATTACTCCCTTAAGTAATATAAATTTAGATGAACCACAAAAGTAAACCTTGTTGCATGAATTTGGTGAGAATTATATTAACTGTTTTCCAATATTTGCATGTGGTGCTATTTTCCTAAACAGGGGAGTACAGTGTTCAGGCATTAGTTCATTTGATGCTTGCATAGATACTGCCAGTATACAAAAATAAGTTGAAGTTGGTTACGTGGTTTTGTAGATATAGCATACCAAGCTAAAATGTTTACACACCTACCATTTTGAAAAGAAGTGCCTGATACATTTAAAATTTATTAATTGTTTTGACCTACAATAGTATTCCCATAACATCAAAATGGCCACCATTTTGAAAATAAGCATGCAGAATTGTTGAAAAATATAAAAGTTGGATGTCCTTATTAAGTACTAAATGTGTATAAAGTTTAATAAAATTTGGTTCACACATTAAAAATTTTTCCACGGAGTGGGGGACACAGAGAGCCTATCTTTACTTCGGAAAGAACGCTACAAACATCAGGATTCCGTGCAAGCTAATAGTTCATGGAAATAGAACAAGAAAAAAAAAAAAATATATGGCATTAAATTATACATGAAACCATGTAACAGTTAAATTCTATACAATACAAAGATCAGGATCACATGTGAGATAACAGATCAGGAATATAGGCCTACAAGGATGCTGCAAAGTATCATTGTCACATTTACTTCACTTTTCCAGGTTTTCAAGTCAACAATAAAAAAATTTCCAATCTTCTTCAACATCCAATAAAAAAATTTCTACAGGAAAAAGCCCTACTTTATGAACTGTGATATAATAATGATGATGATAATAATTATATTATATATGTTAATAATAATAATTATTATTATTTCAACTAGCAACTGGGCTCTCGTCCAGTGCCAAGAGTTTCCTTCCCTCATTCCTTTTCACTCTCCAGTCCCTAAATCGCCCAACCCCTTTCACCATAACCAACTCCTTCCTCAACACATTCCAGCCCCTCGTTGTTCTCATCAGCATGGACTGCCTTCCCCTTTCCATCCACTTCCATTAGCTCTGAAACTTTCTACTGTTTGTACCTCTCCCCCTGTACAGCCCATTGGCTAAATGTCCACTTAACTTTCCCCATCCACCCACTCCATTCACCATCCTGCACATCCTGACCAACCTCTCCACTCTTTGCGTGTCCCATAGGGAGCACCACCCCAACTCCATCATAAGGATGTCCTAAAATTCCTTTCAGCCTCACTTTTTTGCCTCTGCCTTCCCCATTTACCCTTAATCCACCTCGCTGCCCTTCTCCAGCTCCCAACATCCTCTTCCACATATGTTTGGGCTAATCATAGCTTTATAAGCCTTCTCCTTTACCTCCCCACTAACCACCTTCAAGACCCTTCTCAACATTCCCAAAGTCCTTCTTCCCTTTGATACCTCTCTCTGTACTTGCTTTTTCCACCTAAGATCACGCTGAATCACCACCCCTAAATACATATTTACACTCTGAAGCTTCTCCTATATCCTGCCCTTGCCTTTTATAAGTGCCTTCATACCTTTCCCTCGTTTTACGTTTTAGTAAAATTAACTATCTTTTTTTTACGTTAATCTTCATTACATTCCTTACTGCCCACCTCCTTATTTTTTTCTGTATCGTCCTGCAACTATTTCTTCCCACCCACCTTTGCATACAGCACACAATCATCTGCAAACAGCCTCACTTTGCCACCTACCATATTAGCCCCAGGTCATTAACCATAATGGTGAACAAGGGGTTCAGCACACTAACCTGCGAAACCCTGCCTTCCTCTGACAAACACTCCACCACTTTCACCCCCGTTTTCTCCCCCCACCAAGAAGTTCCCTATACAACCCACTACCCACTTATCATCCACTTTTTGCATCAAAATCCCATGGGATACCTTCTCAAAGACCTTCTCCAAATCCTCCAGCCATCCAGCCAGTTGTATCTCGGATGAAGAACCTGCCCTAAAACATATTGGTACTCCTGCAACCAGTTTTTTTCATTTCTAACCTCTTCACATACTGTACTACAAGCCTTTCCATCACCTTTCCTGTACTCTATGTGAGACTCGCAAGCGTGTAACTGCCAGGATTTGTTTATTTTCCTTCCCTTGCTTGTATACCGGCACCACCAATGCCTCCTTCTAGCCCTGTGGCAACTTGCCTTCCTCTAAAGATCTTCTTCTAAACACCACTTCAAGATATCTACAAGGGGCATTCACAAAGTAAGTTTATGTAGCTCAAAAAAAAACTTAAAACTTATTTTTAAAAAAAAATTTATATTCCTTAGCATATATGCAGGATGAGTATAAAAGAATAGGTTGCATTGAACATTTATGAATGTATGGTAAACCAACTTCACGGTTTCACTGTTCATTTGATTGGTCAATCAAGGTTGTAGGTTGTTTGCTTTTGATATTATAGGCCTTCAAAGTTGGGATATTTTTTTATACTCATCCTGTATATATTTTTCGAGATAGGTTAAACACCATTGCACTCAACACACTTTCGGTATCCTGACAAGTTCTTTTAGACCTTGTTCACAATAGGTTGAGTCAACCTTTGCAACCAGCTGTTGACCAACTCCTTGAATTCATCATCATTTGCAATATTTATACCCCCCCCCCAAGATGAGTTTTCAATTAGGGGAAAGGGTGGAAATCATTTGGGGCAAGGTCTAGGGAATATGGTGGGTGCCCAAAAATTTCCCATTTGAACGAGTTCAGCAAGTCTTGAGTCTTCCTGGCAAAATGAGGCCTGCATTGTCATGCCGGAGTACAATTTTGCAGGAGAGTTTTCCAGGCCTTTTGTTTTTGATAGCGGCACAGAGTCGTATCAAAATGTCACAATATTGTTCCGCATTAACTGTGGTTCCATGATTGAGAAGGTCAATAAGTAAAACACCTTGGATGTCCTAAAAAAACTATGGCCATCAATTTGCCAGCTGACACAGTGACCTTTGCTTTATTTGGAGCATGTTTACCTTTTTATTTCTCGACACCTCATGCTTTGACGCTTTGTTTCTGGGGTCAAATGATGGATGAATCCACGTCTCATCTCCTGTAACAATGCATGAAAACAAAGCATCACTATCATTTTGAAACAACTGCAAAAAATGTTAAGCTGCTGCCACTTGCTGGTGCTTATGTGATCGCTAAGCAGGCGGCCATTCATTTTGCACAAACTTTTAACAGTTCCAAATCCTCCACAAGGATTTTTGGAGAGATGTCCTTCCAACTTCGATTGTTGGAGGAAGATGCGAGAATTCCATCAAGTATGAGATGGTCGGTGCTGACATTGCGAACTGCATCAACAATGTGAGCTTGGCGGGAGGTCATTGACCTTCCACTACGCTCTTCATATGGCACCGATTCTCGGCCTTCAATAAACATTTTTTGCCATTGGCAGACCATCTGAAGTGACATGGCGTTTGGTCCATAACTTGTGCATACCTCACTGTGAATTTCTTCTTTGGGCCTGTTATGATTCCATGGGCCTCCAACACTATATGTCCCAAGGAATTAATTTTTTTTTTGGAACAGGTGGCACTTTTTAGAAACTAGTTTCAGGTTGGTTACAGCCACTTTCTGGAATACAGAGTCTAAACGTGATAGGTGCTCTTCAAATGTTCTTCTTGTCACAACAATGTCATCTAGGTAAACCTGACATATCTAAAGGCACAACTTTTTCCATCAGGCGTTCGCAAGTAGCAGGGGCATTACATAGCCCAAAAGGCATAACTTTGAACTGCCAGGTTCCCTTCCCTTGGACACAAAATACAGTCTTCTCTTGGTCCTCTGGGGCCACCTCGCACTGCCTGTACCCACTCTTCATGTCCAAAGTAGAAAAACATTGCGAACCTTGTAACGTTGCTGGTTTTCAGGGGTTATATTTACCGTTAGTCACAGATATTATAATAGATATTATAGTGTGTAAGTATATTTCATTTGTTTCTATATGATATTCAGTATTATAATTTTGTTTCTTATTATTCATTTATTCTCTAGAATGTAGGAAGTATTGAAGGTTTATTAAACAAATGCACAAAAGAAAATATACTAGTTGTCTCTGGTCTTGCCATTGCTGGTTGGCGGAGAGATGTGGCGTGGTCAGACGACAGCCAATTGGAGGATGGATTGCAACATAAGTAAGGAAAAACTAAAATCAAACTTAATTTTCTTTCGCAGAAATTATTACAATCGCTTCCAAAGACGGAAGTCATTTCTACATATCTGATTCAACTGAAATGTTACTACCTGCTAAACTGTTCAATGTGTAATCTATCCTTGGAAGTGGACAAGGGTCTTTCTTTGTCACATTATTAAGCTTGCGATAATCTACACAAAACCTCACAGAGCCATCTTTCTTCCTAACAAGTACAATCGGTGACGACCACGGACTAACCGATACTTCAATTATATCTAACTCCCTCATTTCCTTCAAAATTCCCTCGACTGCCTCATGCAAAGCTAGTAGCATTCGTCTTGGTGGCTGGTTTATGGACCTGTCATCTCCTGTATCAATGTGATGGCAGGTCACGTTAGTCCTTCCAAGGTCATTTGGTCCACACGAGAAGGTATCCCCATTTCTCTGCTCTGCAGTAATTCAGAGACAGCCTTCTGCTGGCGCCAGTTAAGATTTTCTCTTGTTCGTACTAGCAGCTCCCCTAGTACTTCTGATAGAGGAAATTCTATGGCAGGACGCCAATCCTTTCTGCTGGCTCAATTAGACCTAAACGTCTGACAAACTTTCCTTGACATCTGAATGGAATGACAATTTCATTAGAAGCGGGCAGCACAGTGGATTGACCATATACTATTGGGCAGCTTATTGGGGAGGACAAATCATGTCCTGTTGACACCACCAACTCTGTACTGCCTACCCGTAGCACACAAAGTTGAATACCGATACAGCACCCCAACCTATGAAGTACATCAAGCCCCAAAATACAGCATTCATCCTCTATTTCTGCTATGTAAACATAGTTTTCTATGCTAAGATCACCAAATTTCAAAATCACTTTTCTCGTACCGATAACTGGTGTAGTCTAACCTGTTACTGTAGTCAAATAGCATCGTTCTATGCTGTCGTTGGGCGATCAATGGGGGGAAGACCAGAGGATGTCTGGTCTTACTAATGCTATAGTCGCCCCAGTGTCGACGACCATCTGGCAAGGAACATCATTCAGGCTCCCCTCCACAAGTATTGCATCCCAATCTTGTTTCACCTACCGTACATGGTAACAACAATGGGGCCTTCCCGCCCGAAGTAACCGACATTTGCCCCCTAAGATCGGTGTTTACAAGTTTTCCGAATGAGCTGTATTATCACCTGCCTCTTTTCTCGCTGCTGCTGTTGTGGGCAGTAGGCTCTCAGGTGCCCCGGCTGTCCACATGACCAACACTCAGGCCGTTTAGGTGGGGGGGCGGCGAAGCTCTGAAGAACGGAACCTGGAAACGATATCCCTGATGGCCGCCTGCATCTCTTTCAATGTCTTCTTGATACCATCATCATCTTCGTTCAACATCACTGCCCATACCGGATGTCTCGGTGCGGCCCCCTGTCTTGCTGACACTGCCTCCAGTGCTCGGGCCAAGGTGTCCTGCATGTTGTGGGGTGCAGCCAGACATATTGCTTGCCATACCTCTGTGTCGGCGATGGCATCGATGAAGAAGCCGACTACGATGATCTCGCGCGCCTCCTCGAGATAGTTGGGAGAGCTGCACGATGTCTTGCTATAGCTCCTGCAGTGGCTCTCCTGGTCACTGGTTATGACTTCGCAGCTGTGTATGGTGGGCATGTCGCAGGTATCTCTCCCCAAAACGTAGCTACAAGGCAGACATCAGTGTGGGGTACTCCAGTCGATGTCATTCTGACAGAAAATGTAGTATGCTCAGTGCAGGACCTCTCAGTACTGCCGCGAGGTAGTAACCCCGCTGTTCGATTGTCCAGCCATATAGGGTTGCGACTATTTCAAACTGGTGTTGGTACTCTCGCCAAGAAGTCTGGCCATCGTAATGGGCAGGCTTGATTGAGATCCCCTTCCCCACTCCGGGTAGCGCGATCCCATGCCTCAAATATTCTTGCTCTCCTCTGAGGTTGCTGTACTGGTTTCGTCTTGCACTGCTTCTTCACTTTTCTCGGTTGCAAATGTGGCAATGGTAGAATTACGCTACTGAAGAAATTCCTGCCATTCCTTCTTCATCTCACTTATTTCCTGTTTCACTTTATTCTCGACACTGTACATTCTGTTGTTTACACTGTTCACTGTTTTATTATAATTGTCAATTTTTTTGTCCACAGAGTTAACTTTCGTATTCACCAACTTGCTGATGTCTTATTTTCCTATCTACATTTTCATTTACAGAGTCTATATTCCTGCCTAAATTTTCATTTACATTGTCTAATTTCCTGTCTACATTATGTATTTTCTCATCTACTAAATCACTTACATTAGTTATCTGGCTATTTACATTCTCGTTCACACTACTACATTGCTATCAAGGCTATTAACACTTGCGCTCTATTAGCTACCTTATCCCTCAATTAATGCTTGCAGTGCTTCCAGTCCTGCATACATTTTTCTAGTTAAAATTGACAGTGAAGATTGTACAAAACAGTCTTAATTATTTTCACAGTTATTCCAATTAATAATTTGTCAGAAAATCACTCAATGCTTGCCTTTAATCTAACTTTATTTATAATTGATTAATTAATAATTGCCCCCATCCCACTTCTGACACCAGTGTTACATGAACACCTGAGGGGTATATCTGAGTTCATAAGGGATGGAGGTCTTAATAAAAATAAAAAAACTAAATTTGATTTTAAATTTATTCACACAGCTATTATTTACAGCATTAAATTATCTGTCTCCACTATTTGTCTTTTTATTTCACAGTGAGCGCAATATTTAATAACTATTACAACTCTAATTAACGCCCTTCATTAAGTCTCTGTTTGGTTATTGTCAATTAACTCATACTCTCATTAACACACAATCAGTATATATGTTGCCATCATTTGAAATGTCTTTCACTCACTCATCCAGTCCAATAGTCCAGTCTGCAGTCGTACTCTTTACCACTTTGATGTTCACAGTCACAGTTTTTCTTCCCGCAGGTCACTTCTCTCGCAGTGCGCTTCTCTTCTTGCTAGTCGTCTATCGCTGAAACTCATCCATTCAACAACTCCGGCTTGGAGGCCAGACGCCTTTTACATTGCTGCTGGCCTTGACCTGGAAGGTTTGCTGCACCCCGAGTCTAGCTGAAAGAAAAAAGGTCAGTAATCCAGAGCATTCTTCAGACGTCTAAAAGACACCCGATACTCAAGGTCGGGAATGCCAAGTGCCCTTATAGGCGTAACGGGCACGCTTTGTGAAAATCTGCTACGTTTCCGGTTGCCACTGATAGNGCTGCTATGTTTCCGGTTGCCACTGATAGCGCGCGCACCTCAATAAATCATCCGTGCCTCACATGCTCAAAGAGCAGCCATCTTCAACAGTATTTTAACTCCAACATCTATATGTACTTATTAGGATTACTAACTTTCCCGCATGAGAATAAATAGTAATTTCAAAATAGTACATAATCATAATACCAGACAATCAAGAGTAAACTTTTACAATAAAACATTTTTTAGAGGAAAAAAAAATTCAAGATGCGGCATAACACTCTCCCTAATATGAAGGTCTGATTAAAATAAAAATGGTATAAATTAAANTCAACAGTATTTTAACTCCAACATCTATATGTACTTATTAGGATTACTAACTTTCCCGCATGAGAATAAATAGTAATTTCAAAATAGTACATAATCATAATACCAGACAATCAAGAGTAAACTTTTACAATAAAACATTTTTTAGAGGAAAAAAAAAATTCAAGATGCGGCATAACACTCTCCCTAATATGAAGGTCTGATTAAAATAAAAATGGTATAAATTAAAGAAAATTTATTCTGGTGATGCAAAACTACATATTTGGAGGTTACAATTTAAATGGTTTTGAAAAGTAGATCCGTCAAGTAGTGTCCCTTGCTGTCAATGCACTGCTGAAGGCGAGTTCAGGAGGATGCCATCATTCTTGCCAGCATTTCTGTACATCCAGTACAACATTGGAAGGTCTGTAACTTGGAAACTATCGACTTTAGGACATGTCATTTTGTGTTGTTTTGGGGTGTACTATCTACTCCCTGATTACTTCGCACATATTTGGGAACATTGTGTGTATGTGTGTATATGTGTATGTGTATATGTATATATATATATGCAGAATGTTTCAGAGGGAAGCGGACATACGTTAAGAGGTGATAGTATGGACCATTTTGAATGGAANGTGTGTGTATGTGTGTGTGTGTATGTGTGTATGTGTGTATGTGTATATGTATATATATATGCAGAATGTTTCAGAGGGAAGCGGACATACGTTAAGAGGTGATAGTATGGACCATTTTGAATGGAAAATATCGATAAACATATGTTCTATTTGCAATAGTGTCCAAGATGCAGTTATGTAACAGCTTGGACACCTTTGCGAATAGAGTATATGTTAATTTATGTTTTCCCTTCAGAATGGTCTAACTATCACCTCTTAATATATGTCCATTTCCCCCTGAAATACCCGGTATGACTGTGTACGTATATGTACCAGGGTATTTTCGAGATAAGTCAAACTCTGAGGGATGATGGAGAAGGACAAAAGAAGCAAAATGAGACAAGGAATGGTGGGCCGAAAATGTCTCAGTCAAAAGTTATTGGTGAAACACGTGGCAAAGCAAAATTGAAAGATCCTGTACATATCGGGGTGAGATCAGGTGAACACAAGACTGGTGGTGTAAGATGGCCCGGAAGAAGTCAGGGGCTTGTAAACTAAGAGCATACTGCTGTGTGTGTTTCGCCAGTGAACAGTGACGACAGAAATGGAGTACACGGTTGAGGAACTTGCGGATATTGTGTTTGTGTACGGGCAAGCAAATGGAAACAGCAGGGAAGCCGAACGTTTGTATCGGGCCACATATTCACAGAGGAGACAGCCGGCATGTTCAATGTTTCCCAGAGTTTTCCAGCGTTTAAGGTAAACGGGGCAATTAAGACAACAAATCCACGACCGAGGAGGAAGATGAATGCAAGAACACCATACTTAGAAGCAGTGCTTGATCGCGTCAGTAGAACCGATAGTGAGCACCTTGGCAGTAGCACGTGACATGGATGTGGCCCACAGTACTGTGTGGAATGTACCTACTGCACGAACAGTTGCTGCAACCCCACCATCCACAGAATGTCCACGCATCGTTTTCTGTGAATGGCTTATGCAGTGTTGTGTGATGGATACTCAGTTTCATACTACTGTTCTTTTCTCCAGTGAAGCCTGTTTCACTCGAGACTGGATTCTGAACACATGAAATAGCCACGTTTGGGCAGATGAAAATCCCCAAGCAACAGTTGTGAAGGCCCATCAACAATTTGAAGTGACCACCATGACCACCTAATAGGGCTATATCTTCTTTCGTGTCGCCTTATAGCACCAGTGTACAGGGTGTTTCTGCGAGACATGCTCCCTGAATTGTTGGAGGATGTCCAACTTGCTGTCTGTCAACACGTGGGTGAAACATAATGGGGTCCCAGCCCATTTTGCAGCTATAGCTCGTTAAGTCCTTGACAAGATGTACCCACAAAGGTGGATAGGAAGAGGAGGTCCTGTTCCGTGGCCAGCGCGTTCACCTGATCTCACCCCAATAGATTTTTTTCCGATGGGGTCATGTACAAAATCTTGTCTACAAGACACTGGTACTTAATGAAGCAGATCTGCTGGCAAGAATCCTTGCTGCCTGTGCTGTCATCAGAACGTCACCAGCGATGTTACTGTGAATGCGACAGAACCTCTTGCGATGCGGTCATGCCTGCATCGATGCTGGGGGCTGTCATTTTGAACATCTAAAGTAAAAGTTATTCATTCTATATTGGTATGTATGTTGTCAATAAACCAGAACAGGATGTTCCAATTTCACTTTGCCACGGTTTTCACTTATACCTTTTGACTAAGTAAGACATGTCCAACACACCATTCCCTCTCACATTGCGCGTCTTTCGTCCTCCTCCATCATCCCTCAAAACATGTGTGTGTACACTAGTGGAAATGCATTGAACAATACCTAATGAACATAGTCCAGTCCAAACTACAGTAATTATTAAGTTTAAGGGCTTTTCTGAAAAACACAAAAAAAATTCAAAATTATGATATATTTCTACTCTACTAATCACGTAGAACACGAATATGCTTGGGGTGAAGCATTAAAATAAGTACAACATATTTAAAAGAATTGAACAAAATTGTGAAATGAACAGTATAGCCAGTTTGTTTACGTTTCTGAACGAAACGTCCTAGACCAACAAAAGTTGCATTAATGAGTTCTGCACAGCTTACCATATTCATATTCAAGAGGGCCTAATGTTAAAATAAGTAGAACATATTTTAAAAACTTGCGAAATATGTTTGTTTACGTTTATTAACGTCCGAGGAATTATACCAGCCCCTACCTAGGTGAGTCAATTTATATTCTTTTGGTGTGTTTTACGGTTCCATTAAATCCCTACAATCCTACATTCGTACTTTAATGTAAAATCCAAACATCCTAGGTTAGTGTAAAACCATACAATCCTAGATTAGTGTAAAATCCAAAAATCCTAGGTTAGTGTAAAACCCAACAATCCTAGGTTAGTTTAAAAATGTAAAATAATGATTCACCCATCGTGGGGTTCGGTCCTGTTAGGTTAGGTGGGCACATATTACGAAATTAGTCTGACGTTAATGCCCCTAGTATATTTGTGTTCTGCATCATTAGTAAAATGGAAATATACAATTTTCCATTAATTATTATTATTTTTATTTTTACAGAAAAGCCCCTAAACTTAATAATTACCCAAACTAGTTTTACAACACAAACTGTTCATGCGTAGTGGGCGCACTAATTGTAAGTGGAACAGGACCAGTTGCCTGCACCGGTCTACAGTCATTAAACCAAGTGTCTTATCACAGGTCATCTGACAACACAAGTGCAGTTGGCTGAACTATTCCATTGTGCACCACAGTGTGTGTGCAATGCGTGGAAGATGACGGCAAGCACCAATTGAACAATTAAGTGAATGTCAGTGTGGCCGTACAGTGGGACTCTGAGCGGGTGGGTGGACATTCTGCAGAACTGCCACTCACTAGGGTCAGTGGTCCATCGGTGGTGGAGAACCTACCAGTGCCACCTCGCTGCACTTATGAGCCCCTGGACAGAGATGTTGGGGCCACCCTGACAATAACCACACCTGCAATCAGATCACCGTGGCCCGTGTATCTGCACAAACAACAAACAATCAATTGTTGGAGGGAGGTCACTGTTCTAGTGTTCCTCTCGCACGTTTACCCCACACCTCATTGTTGTGAACATCTCTGGTGGTAACGGGAAAGAGTGCATTGGAGAGTGTGATGGCGACGTTTACGTTGTACACATGCGGGTGAGCAGAACATCCATTTTCACTCACCATACTAGACCCAGACCTGGGATTAGGGTATGGGGCGCCATAAGTTACACATCCTGATCGCCTCTGGTAGTCATTCATGAGAGAATGAGTGTGTTGTACATCGGTGACATCGATCCTGTCCTCCGAACATACCTCAACACACTACAAGAACCAATCTATCACCATGATAATGCATGTCCCCGTGTCGCTAGGGCAATACAGCATGCTCTACATGGAGCACAGATACTACTCTGGCCTGCTATATCGCCAAACCTCATCCCCATCGAACATATGTGGGACATAATGGGTTGGCGGCGGGCATCCAGCCCAGCCATACCAAGAAGTACAGAAAGACATTCAGCATTTGTATGACGGGTTACTTTCCAGAATTGCTGCATGTGTGGATGTTTGGGGTGTCTTCTGTACACGTTGCATTTAATGTTCTGGATGTCGCAAGGACTTGATGTTTTGATCACTCCCACATACCACTTCCTTCTTCTTGTGAACCCACTTTGGGACAGATGTATTCACACAGAATGTTCTTAAATGCATTTCCACTAGTGTGTATAGTCATATATATATATATATATATGACTATACACACTAGTGAACAGTGACGACAGAAATGGAGTACACGGTTGAGGAGCTTGCTGATATTGTGTTTGTGTACAGGCAAGCAAATGGAAACAGCAGGGCAGCAGAACGGTTGTATCGGGCCACATATTCACAGAGGCGACAGCCAGCATGTTCAATGTTTCCCAGAGTTTTCCAGTGTTTAATGTAAACGAGGCAAATAGATATATATATGTATATATATAATTTATACACTATTATTTATTTATTAGTACCTAGATGAATTATTCATTTATTAAAATCAAAAGTTGTATCAATTGTAAAATAAGAGAGATAAATGATTCTAAACACCTAAGGAAGCCTATTAGAGCATGAAATAGGCCTAGTAAATTTAAGACATCAGTTGTTGGCCATTTTTTTTTTTTTTTGCAAAAATAAAGAAAATCCCAAAACTGTCCATACACACTTCAAAACATCTTTGTCACACCTAGTGATCTTAAACATTTCAAGCATAAAATAATATTTTTTTAGAAGAACAGACCTTTTATACAATGCTAAACTAACATTGCTTTCTTTATATTGTTTTTTTTTAATTGTACTATATTACAACTCTTGTGTACAGCTCTTGTTTATATGATCTATAATCTTCTAGAACTAGTTATGTATATGTTATTGTACTCACGTTGTTTTCATTATTGTAATCTTGTTTTTGCATTACCTACTGCACTGTCATTTATATTGTTGTACTGTTGTGTGTTTGAGACTGATTGTAACAGATACTGTACATTTATGTATTAAATTGTTTTATATTGAGCGTGCCAAACTCAAAGCCCAACGGCATTTTAGGGCCCACAGAACGAATGCACAGTAAATAAATAAAAATAAATAGACTACAGTGCATATGTGCCAATCTAGGAAGTCTAAATATCACAAATTTTAATTAACATACACTGTACTCAGGTTATGGATACCAATGTGATTAATTGCATTTTTGTAATGTCCCCACTAGTCACCACATTCTCCATGAGGATCTGCTGGGATATAGGGGTTGACGGTAAATATCTAGTTTAGGGGCTTTTCTGAAAATAATTAAAAAAACTCCAGAAAGTGGTATATTTCGACTCTACTAATAACGTAGAACACGAATATATTGGGGGCATAGCTTTAAAATAAGTACAAAATATTTTAAAAAATTGAACAAGTTTGTGAGGTGACGGTTTCTGACAGTTTGTTTACGTTTTGAACGAAACGTTTTATGCCAACAAAAGTTGCATTAACGGGTTCTGCATAGCTTACCTTGTTGATATTCAAGACGGCGTAATGTTAAAATAAGTAGAACATATTTAAAGAAATCGCGAAAGTTGATGTTTACGCCTATTAACGTCTGCCGCCATTAATAATGGCTGCGCATTGCATATTCACGCAATCTACCGGGCGCATAAATCATCACGGGTCATACGTTAGTATGCATGCAGGCAGCGGTCGTGGTCAGTTCGATGGTGCTTCGTTCGTGATTTAAGACAGAAAAAAAGCAAGCAAGACTACGTTTCTGCGTTATATTAGCGTATTAACGAGTGCTTCTATATATATATATTCGGCTGTAAATGAGTGTTTCAGTGCGTTATCTTTGCGTATGTGGTGCTTCGTGAAAACTGTGACTTCATTGAGTGATCTGACGTTGAATGGGCCGTTGACAGAGTATGTACAACCCGCCTACATTGGTGAGTGCATTTATATTATTTGTGTGGGTTTTACGTTCCTTTAAATCCCTAAAATCCTAAATTCGTAGTTTAGTGTGAAACCCACAAATCCTATCCGGTAGCTTAACGTGCAAATGTAGTTATATTACATAAGCCAAACAAGGCTTTTTCCGGACGTTTATACAGCACAATTTCACATTCTTTCTATACTAACCTTGGATTATTCGTAGGTAACGCAGAACACGACTATAGTAGCGTCGTTAACGTATGACTAATTGTATAATATGTGCCCACCTAACCGAACAGAACCTAACCCCACGATGGGTGAATCACTATTTTACATTTTTAAACTAACCTAGGATTGTAGCGATTTTAACTAACCTAGGATTGTAGTTATTTAAAATAACGTAGGATTATAGGGTTCCCATGTAGTCTGTGATTGTAGGGTGTTGATCGGAGATTTTTTTAATATTGTATAATCTTATATTACTGTAAAACCTTACAATTCTAGGTTAGTTTAGAGCCGTACAATCCTAGGTTAGTTTAAAAACGTAAAATAGTGATTCACCAATCGTGGAGTTAGGTTCTGTTAGGTTAGGTGGGTACATGTTAGGAAATTCGTCGTACGTTAATGCCCCTAGTATATTCGTGTTCTACGTTATTAGTAGAGTCGAAATATACCACTTTTCGGTTTTTTTTTTTTTTTTTTTTTAAAAGCCCCTAAANACTTTTCGGTTTTTTTTTTTTTTTTTTTTTACAGAAAAGCCCCTAAACTAGATAATTACCGGGTTGACAACAAAAGCAGTGGGACAATGGGAGGGGAAAAAGGGGGGGGGATTGAACTGGAAGACTTATTGACGCCATGACAGTAGAGAAAAATTCATGGGTAAACAAACAGAACCGGCCTAAACATTATGTTTTATGAATGAACAACCAAACGAAAAAGGTTCGGAATAAGTAAAGTACACACAACGTGTCATCAGTCAAAGGCTACACATCTTACAAGACGTGGACCAATTCTCCGTCTTCAAGGCGTCTGCATGATGCATGTATCAATAACTGTTCGAGACGACGGTATGACAACAGCCGGGATGAATTAAAATATAATAAAAACTTCCTCCCTCAATTATTAATTTACTGTCGAATAGTTAACTTATACACAAATTTCAAGATTGGCTTACGTAAACTAGAACACATCCTTCAAGTTACCCCCAATTCAAGAAGACATTGGAAATTGGCAACTACTCAGTGTAAAACTAAAATACTTACAATCTTACCACAGCACTATAAATGGACAACTAACATGCGTAGTGCATGGAGGTAAGTTATATTCTAAAATTGGTAAAACGCAACTAGGTTACACAAAAATACAATACTTACGATTAATGTCCCCCGACAAGAACTCTGGTTACTGCGAAATCACGACACTATTAAAAACAAACCGTTATTTTGTAATTCAACTCTATTTTGCCCACCGTCCACGTGAGAAACTCAAATTACAATGCAATATTGTTTAATAATTTGTAACAGTTTCAATCTCGATTGCTCACAGATAAAAAACATATATATCGATTATGCGAAACATTTCTCATGTACCACAAAGTAGCATTAACGCCGTAAAGTCATCTTATAATAAAAAATATATTTTTTGTTATACACTTAACTTACTATTTTTTCAATCATTAAAGGCGATTTATCACAGGGCTAATACATTTGTATATTCTTAAATACTTTTATTAATCAGTTAATGAATTTTAAAGATTAAAATTTCTGTTAAACGCTATAAATGATACATTTTACATGACGTAAAAGTTCCCTCTTTCAAAATAAAACACCCTATTAAAAATTAATGTACATAAATAAAAAAAAGGAAATATTTTTCATTTACATAAATTAATTAAAGGAAGTTTTCGAATGTGACATCACTAAATATATTCTAGCACTGTCCCACTTCCTAGTATAGTACACACATCATCTGTACTTGCCGAGTATAAGAAGTTTCATACTTGCTATATCAATATGTGTACTTACTTGCGGTGGTTACCATATTTGTTTTAAAACAACGACTAGATAACCTATGATGAGAAAGTTTTGTGGTACTACTGACCCACAGTCTCATTACTTTACGAAGCGACCAACGTGCAACAGATTACTTCTACGTTTATAATATCCAACCTTTTAACATGACAAATGCATTATTGTAATTTTTTTGCAACACCAAAAACACTATATACATACAAGCTTCTCTTTCCCAAAAACTATTTTTAAACAGCTGAAAGAATTTTATTGAAGGTGCATTTTATAGAGTAGATGAATATCTAATCTACAAAAATTTATTAATAGCTGTACAACATTTCATTCTACACAATTCATTTTCCGGTATTACTCATACCCTTTTTCTTCTGTATCAGTAAAACGATAATTTCCTACACAATGTTGGAAAAAGAATAGACATATTATGAATAAACCATAATGTGTACGTGCAATCTGAAAAGTGTGTGCTTGTGTGTGTGTCGGTCAAGTGTATAAACTTTGTATACTCTAATTTGACTTGTCCAAAATCTTTGTACAGCTATGTATTGAAAAAAAATCTAATGGAAGCAATGAAACAAAAAAAAAATTTTTGTGTTTACAGCAAAACCGTAAAGTTATTAGCTCAGAATTATAAAACACATGTTTACTTTCTAGTAGATAGTGTTATTTACGACAGGTTGTGCGACGAGTCACGTAAAGCCAGAAAAAACAGTTCCATTAGTCAGGGTAGTGCACGCAACGGCAAGTACGATTATGTATATACTAATGAAGTATGTTTTACGGGTGAGAAACAGCCTCTGGGGCTGGAGTTGATCTATAAAGTGGAGGGATTCACAGGAAATACGAACCTTTACCCACCCACTTTCCAGAAAAGTTGACACAAAATGACATGAATGTTTTCTGTAATGTAATATAACTAAAAAAAAAATTATATCTTTATCAGTCGAATTACTGATTTTAATTGAATAATGTAATATGATAAAAAAGTATAACATTACCCGAGCAGTCGGTGATAGTGATATGGACGTCGTCCGGCGACTATGTTAAGGAAAATTCTGAATATTACACAATATTCATATTTAGAATAGAATTTGCGCAGTGCGCCAGCTCAATGGGTGAGCACAAAATCACAGTTCTCAGGATCGTGGGCTGAACGACCACATGGCTGTATCCCCTGAAACAAACTGTATAATTTACAGGAAAACATAATATATAACCAGCATATTCAGGCTCCACAGCACACCTAAGTATTACCTTTTACCTCATAAATGAAGAATGCCTCCTTGAGGGATAAAAGACTTTCTGGATAGGACAAGAACACGAAATAAAACAACATAGGAACTCACAAGTTACGATTAACTTAGTAAATTATATTGCCGAGTACTGTACACAGTTACATGTAGGCAATACAAATTAAAACGGGCCTGACTCACAATGCCTGCCAGTGGCAGTTAATGTACATAAAGGCCAACAATCACACGAAAACTTACACGAGTAATTAAATCTCCGGGGTCGATAAATTGAGCTGATGGAGAAGCGCTTCGAATGCGGGGAAGACTCGGTAAACCAAATAAAAGTTCCAATAAATTAAGTTATCTATT
This sequence comes from Clitarchus hookeri, assembly GCA_002778355.1. NCBI lineage: Eukaryota > Metazoa > Arthropoda > Insecta > Phasmatodea > Phasmatidae > Clitarchus > Clitarchus hookeri. Next base: position 320,850 of record NQII01000939.1, read on the forward strand.
GCTGTTAAGTGTTACGAACAGAGTCGGAAAATCCCCCGCGATGCGAAACATGTGCAGGTCCTAAGACCCGTGGAATCAGACTGCCGGAGATGGCGTAGGTCACCAGCATCCTTGCCGAGAGCTCGTGCCACTCCATGAGGTAATTTAATTAACTGACCTCATTAATATAGAAATTGCAACATATAACTATAAAACACTGAAACCTTCTGAGAGAGATTTCATAATCCTTTAGACAGTTAAGAGTTCTTAACTAAACTCTAATTTACATACAAATATAATTATGTAGTGTTTTGCAGAGCACATGGGAAATTTAGGTCTGTAAAAATTTGGGGCAATCTATGACTGGAACGGTCATGTTGAAAGAAAGACTATTTATTTCCCACATCACTAATTTGCTTAACTAGACACACAATTACACTCGGAAAATTATATAGAACACTTGCTTCAAATACCCTAGCCTTGCTAACCTACACCTCATTAAAAATGCATGTAGCGACTATGGACAGAAGATGTGATGACAGTGGCCATTCCAGATCATGCAGGAGTGGTCCATGTCAAGCGTTTCCTTCATATTCCACGGATGGTCGAGGGACCTGTGCGATCAAACAAAGATTTGTGCAGGAAGGTCTCCATTTTTATAATCTGTAACTTTTTCTTATGGAGATTAATACAAGGATGTGATTGTGTTCCACCATTACACACTGACTTGGATAAAATCAAAAACAGAATTAAAGCTATATTAATTTCTGTGGCAGACTTTCAGGTGTGGTCAAGGACTGATTTTGGTTTTTGGAAAAGGTGAAGAAGGGGAGTAAGCCTTAGGAAAATTGAGGACTTCTCCCCCAAATAATGATGCTTGGCATTAAACTTGAAAAATTATATTACTAAGAACTTCGTTAATAATGTGGTATAAAAATTTACATTTATTGCAGTAAAAAGAAGATTTAAAGTATATACTATCCAACAAGCTCTAACGTTTAGATATAAAAATTAAAATTTTATTAGTGGCAAGAATGTGGTTTGAATGTTATGCACAGTGTCTCCGCCTTGTAAGTTGTCCTCTCCTTAATAGGTTTCTACAGTCACAAATTGACGAGTTTGGGACGAATTTGATGTGAACCAGCAGTCCATGTGTGCTCTCGTGACCACGTGCACCTCCGCAGTCACCTACACCACCTTGCCGACACCAGACCGAGGTGAACACTCGGCCACGAGCATGATAGAATGTGCCGGCGAGAACGGAACACACATGTCTCGTCGTCATGTACTACATGACTGAAGTGACCGTCTTGCTTTATTCAGCTCAAGAAGAAAATATTGCAGGCGAATAGCAAGCGGTCCAACACTGTGACCCTCCGAATGTCATAGCCATCAAGCACACCATCCATTGGAGAGAACATCGTGGTGGCTCGCGCTGCAACGCCTTGCATCTTCCCCAGTGGCATTACATCGACCAACCTCCTGGTCAAGCTAGTGTGCTACAGAACCCCAAATTATGTCAAAAAATGAAGAAATAAATCCCGAGTGCATTTGATGTAGTTGCAAGGCTACTCTGGACTGGTTTGATGTTATATTGCCCAGCACCATAACTCTGGTGAGCTAATGATGAGAGTCGTCCGGTCAACGGCCCATGGGGACCCTGGCAAACTTTCGTCAGTTGGTTGAAGAGTTGTCACTTATTTACTGTTGAACTTTTATAACTTCTGACGAGACTGTAGGCCATCTTGTACGCCTGAACTATGCTAAAGAAATGCCTGTGATGGTACAAAAGATGCCCTACAATGAATTGACACTAATTTCACTTGGTTGAGCGGTTTATTCGCTGTCCTCGCTACGGTTGAATAATGTGTGAATGAGGCATGGCAATGGACTCAGCACTTAAACGGTGAACAGCACATAGTCTTTGATTGAGACGCGATTGCGTTAAACTCTCCGGTGAGGGGGCTGTCGGCTCACCCCTCAGTACATTAAAATAACACAAATGTTTCGGTTCACTAATATTAACTATTGTAATGAAAATGACTGTAGTCTACAAGCTGATAATGAGGGGGCTCGCGGTGAGGGCGATCAACGCAGCTGGTCTTGTACAGGTGCTGAGACAAACTGGGGAGAATGGCGTTGGCTTTCGTCATGAGTGGCGAGAGCCGAAGTCAAAGGGCGAATGAGTGAAACATAACAAGAAGATACTGTGAGGTGATTATGATGATGAAAAATTGTACAAATTAAATTAAACAAATTGGTGACACCCCCGTTTATTAACAAATGTCTGTTAATGTTAAAGTTGTGAAAACGACGCGAAATTTCAACACACTAAATTATGCCTTATAATGATGGAGGCCTGTATAGGCAATCTCTATTTTAGAAAAACCTAATTAAAGTAATACAAATACACATTAAATGAGATATTACATTTTATTCTAAAAGTGTTTGAATTTCGCTTCCGATGACACATTGAATTACACTGGCTACAGCATTGATAGGTGGCTGTCTCCTGAAAGGATGGACGAGTCCACCTGGGCAAAGGGGTGTGGAATGCCATGCTTGATTGCCATTTATACAATAAAAAACACCCCTGGCTGTAGCAGTGAATGCGGTGACTGTGTTCAGTATGTTTATAAAAATTCTCCACTGCTGGACGACACTTTGGGGCACTTAACTCTTCAGCTCTGGCCTACCAGTCAGTTAACGTCACCCGGTGGTGTGTTGTGTCGTATTCAACCCTGCTGGCTGCGAGGACGAAACGACCAATTGTCAGTGCACCCAATGGCTGTGGCTTTGGTATAAACACCGTTTCGGATAGCCTACCCATTTATTAAAAGAGTTACCTCTTGTAATAATTGAATAGGGCTGTCTCTTCAGTTGTGTAATCCTTGTCGGCAAGAAGGTGCAAATTCTGTTCTTGTCGAAACGCACTACACACTCTTGGCCTGATGTAGTTGGTGCGGCACGGTGTAGCTGGTGTTGTTTTGACTGTGGCAGTCAGAGTGGGCACAAGGAACTCGTGGATGCGTGGTCCACATCACATTAAAGGTGCTTTTAACTCCGTATCCAGTAAATTCAGTTCCATTTCCTTATTAAATATGCAATCGAGCAAGGCTATCCATACCCGTTTTGAGGGAATGGACAAGTCCAATCCCCCCAGGTCAGGACACTTGGACTCACACGTCGGCGAAGCTTACAAGAAAAAGGAAGGCCATTTTTCAGACATTTATTTTATTAATTTTTATTATTTATCTTATTGAAGTGTACATGTATTCTCCTTTTATGCAGACTGCCCAACATGGCCTTAAGTTATTTTAATTCAATTATTTTGTGCTGTGATGTATCCAGTGATGTCACATTAACATACATAAATAGCATTTAATTAAAGAATTAGAGTCAGGTATGTCACTAATGTGTATTTCTGCAACATAATTTTATTCTGTATCATTTTGTATAGTTATAAGAGGCCTCAGTGTTAATTCCATGTAATTTTTGGTGTCAGCTTCACCCACCCCTAGCAGAAGCCGACACCATGATGCCAATCTGGGTTCAGCACTCGGGCCGGCCAGCAGTATGGGAGTTTCGCTCCACGTGGACCCTTTGGTACCCTCGAATTTTGCTGTAACCACTTCATTTCCATAGCAGAATCTCATTCTGGAATATTTCTTTCCATCTACCCCCTGCGATATTTAAACAGGATTTAACATGCTAAGTTCATATCAATATAATGTTCAAGATCTATGCCATTTTACACAACATTGTTCCTTCAGCAAACCTAGTGCCAAGTCCTCGTAAATTGGTATGTGTTAGAATAAGGGCACATGTATAACCATAAACCAAGAAAACGTTTTAGCCTATGCAGGCTTTTTATTTGTTTTAAATCACTGTAGGCATTTAGGGTGCTGCACATTACGAGTGACATGAACCACGCGTCAACGAGCTCCTTGTGCCCACTCTGACAACGGTAGTCACCACTACTAGACAAGCTACACCGGGCCACCTCAACCACATCAGGTAATAGTGCGAAGTGCAGGTCGACAAGAACGGAACTTGCACCCTCTTATCGACAAGGGTTATGTTTCTGAAGAGACCACACTACTCATTTATTACAAGATGTAACTCTTGTAATAAATGGGTAGGCGATCCGAAACGGTGCTTACCACAAAACCCCAGTCATTGGGCACACTGGTAATTTATAGTTGCGCTGTAGTAGATCCTACCACGACCTACGACATGACGCATCTCCGAGTGGCATCGAATTGGCTTGTAGGCTGAAGCTTAAGTGATAAGTGCCCCAAAGTGTCACCAGTAGTGTGCAGCATTTTAGAAATATATTAAACACAGTCACCGCATTCACAGCTACAGTCAGGGGTGTGTTCTATTGTATTAAGAGCTATCAAGCATGGCATTCCACACCCCTTTGCCCAGGTGGACTCGTCCATCCCTTCCGGAGACAGCCACCTGGTAACACTGAAGCCAGTGAAATTATGACACTTTTTACAATGAATGCAAAATTGTATTTAATGTGTATTAATGATAGGTCAATTATGTTTTCACAAAGGGAGTTTGCCTATAAAGACATCCAGCTTTGTAACAAGTCATTTAGTGCGGTAACAGGCCCATCAACTTCACAACTACAATCTTAACAGACATTTGTTAATAAACGGCGTTGTCACCAATGTGTTCATCTAATTCTTACAATTTTTCACTATTTGCAATCGTAGCACATAGTGTACATGTTATGTTTCATAATTCGCAATTTGACTTCGATTCTCGTCACTCGTGATGCAAACCGAGGTCACTCGGTTAGTTCGTCTCAGCACTCGGATCAGACCTGCGGCGTTGGTCGCCCACTCCGCGAGCCCCCTTGGTACCATCTTGTAATCACTTCACTGCAATATTAAATTAATGAATCAGAACATTTCTTTTATTTATTTTAAATACCGAGGGGAGAACCACATGCACCCAAACCAGAGAACTTAATACTATCGCATATCAACATAATACCACATTTATTTACCCCTAAGGTCACACTGGAAGCTGCAAGTGTTGGTCCATTTCCATGCATTATTTACCTGTAAGCAAGCACAGTGAATAAACCACTTTACAAAGTTAAACGTGTGTCGATTTATTGCAGGTTACTACACCCTATGAAGCATCACCCATGATTTCATAGTATATTTCTGGCGTACGAGACGGCCTGCAGTCTCGTCATAAGGTCTAAATACTGCAACAGTTAGTACGTGACATCATAAACAAACTGATGGAGGAAATCCAGATCCCTATGGACCATCGACCGAACGACCCCCATCATTAACTCTCCACTGGATTATGGCGCCGGGAAAATCAACTCTCAACCAGCGGTGGGTAGCATCGTCCATGTCATAGTTAAGGGAATTTTCCCGCTTATAAAATACAAACAATTAAGGGCCTAACCATATTTTGCATTTTTTTATGCTCACATGCTTCAGACTATCAGCATCTTCACGGCAAGTGGCCGGAAAGATGCTAGCAGCCATTCAGTCTGAAGCAGACATTCATCGGAGTAGGCTGCGTGGTTCGCGACTTCGGGGCACTTCATCAACTTCTTTGTCTCCCAACAAGAACAATAGTCTTCACTTCTTTTTCGACCATAACATTATTTAACGTAACTTCATCCCCCGGGAGGAGCGCCTCTGCAACTACTGCCACAGAAGAGTATGATCACCTTCTAATCTGAGGAGCACACACTCGTTTAACCGCGTCAGCCGCCGACGGGTTTAGAGCGTCCGTTCTGCTTAACGACATGAGCATCAATTGGTTTGTGGTGTCATAAGGTCGATAAATGACTTCAATCCCAAAGTCAGGAATATTGTTACCAAGCCCTGCCCCTCAAAAATTATTTCGGGTGCTGGAGACCAACCAGCCATTCTAAAAGGTTTTTAAATGTTTAGGTGTAATATGTACTTTTATCAGTGTTTAATTGCTTTTTGGAGTGGCCTTACAAATACGCAATTAGCCAATTTTATACCAGTAGAACTGTCCACCTCACAACGTGCACCTGCGGCGGTACTTGGCCGACCACGACTGCCTATGGCTAGCTGCCTATCAAACCGCAAGTAATACCCTTTCAATTGGGACGTAGAGGATCAGAACAGCCTAGCTGAGTGACTCGGCCACGAACAACAACTGAGTTACCGCTAAGAAATCTGCAAGACTTTCTGGCGAGTGTTTCCCATCAGAACTCTGCACGAAAAATGGTGCAGCGGTGATGTCACTACCATTCTACAACCTGACCTCACATGTGTTTGTATCAACAGGCATTTCAAGTGCTAACTGTGGTTAGGGCTTATCTGATGAGAAATGCTGCATTGTGCTATGGCGAGCATTACAAAAACAAGATTTAATCGATGGGCAGCATGAAGGCAGCTTATTAATTTGTACTTTGGCATTAAAAACGTGCCCGAGTGTCCTTTTGCACAAATTCAGAGCATGTGTGGATGGTATGATACACTAACAAAGGCAACACTTTTCTGGAAAGGACTTAACAAAGAAACTACCTATAAAGTACGATGCTGCTCAGACACTTTGCGATTGTTAATTGATTTAGGCTGGCTATACTTCTGAGATGCAGAGTATGACTTCACTCAACACCCAGTGTTTTTCAAGAAAATCTGTTTCCACTCAATGTAGGGATGTCAAGTTCATTGATACTAGTTCCTATAGTTTTCCTAATGCCTGGTCCATATGTTTCTCTCACAAATCCCTTTGATCTCAAGCCAGGTTCAATGCCTTCAAAGCATCTACATTTTCAACGATAGCTGATAAAAAGTCTCACAAGGATTGGGCTGAATCTGTAGTAGCCACAGGAGCTTGCAAAATTATATCTGTATGATTTGCCATGATAACCTTTTTTTTATCATATCGTTTGGTCAAGATTCCAAGCAACACCAAAAATATCAGGTCATTGGAAGTGACAGAATAAGACATAATGGTTCTCCAGAAAGGCAAAATTCTAAGAGAAATGCTCTACACTACTGTCGTTATATCCAATCAAGGTGGTGAACAAATTAGAAAAATTTAACCAATCTTTGATTTGTCAGGAGCTTGTTGGCTGGAAGTGCAACTCGAGTATGCGAATGGGTGGTTGTTTGCTGTTCTGATGAAACTGATGGGTCCTAGGCATTTGCAACAAAGGGGACCAGTTTAGTTTCGTAGGTCATACAGCTCAATAAACCAGCATCAAACATTGATAATTCCCAACTGTAACAATGTTGCCGGCAATAAGAGGGTGGCCACCAGTTATTTTCACAATGGAAGTGTTATTATTGTGAGTCTCCTCGTAAGTTGAAGATCCTCATAACATAAAACAATGTTCCACGAATTGTACTTTCATTTCACCTGGTTTTATATATTTAGTAAAAATTCATTCCAAAATCTCAATTTTGGGGGACTTATTCCGCCCTTAATATTTATTTGGGTACAGTGTCCTACATATTTGCCATTTGATTTTGCATGAAGAATCACTTCACAAAGTTTGTCTGTCAGTCAAGTTCAGCCCCCACCTGTACTTACAGAATATATATTTTCGGTTCTTGAACTCAGGGCCCAAAGAAATGCTGCTGCTTTAAGAATTGTTTAAAACTTCATATCAGATCGTATGAGCATCTACAAAATATCTGAATCGCACGGAAATTGATAAAAGGCTAAAAATTCTAAATCATTACTCAAACTGTGATCCTCTTATAACACTAACCCCTGTATTTGATGCCAAAAACTTAAGTTTGATAATTACTCATCACAGTTTTGCATTTGGTCAGTTTATAAAACAAAAATCCCTTCTCTTTCAAACTCCTGGGCACAATCTAAAAAACAGCCTTATTTTGACATTCTTACTGGTTATGCGACATAAGTAGCGGACTAAAACCACCACCCTCGTTTAATAGTTGGAAGTTAAGCATGTGCTAGTAGTCAAGAACTTAACCACAAAGCACATATGATGAGTAGGTCAGATCCAGCAGTGTTAACAAATAGTGCATAGTTGTAACATTTGACCAAAAAACATACATCTGTGTTTTATATGTTTACTATTTACTTTTGTTCAGATCATAAGAATTTTTGGTTAGATGTTTGTTATACACCGCATGATTCTACCCGTGAACCAGCACCATAGCAGTTTTACTTAATAAATATTGAATCGTACGTGCAACACAATTCTTTCGGCCTTTCTATCATCGATTTATTAATCGTTCCAGTGATGGAAAATTTTGTTTACGTTTTTATAGTCTACGCGATGCCACACAAATAGTTTTATCACATTTGTGAAGTAAATGAGAGAATGCTGTGTAACAAATGGAAAATTGTAAAACTTTATATTTGTAAGAGTTTTCATGGCAAAAGAAACTCGCACTGCAGCTTTCAGATACAAGTGATTTTGTCAATGTTTGGCGAATACAGGAATTATTACATAATTTCACAGTATTTTATGTTGTTTCATGATTTGGGAAAATTTCTAGGCCCTAGTACTAGTTAAGCTTAAGAATGGGTTATAAAAAGTCTGTCTCACAAATGAATGCACTTTTTTGATAGTTCTGAAAGTATGTAGTCTCGTGTGCAGTTATTTCCATAGCGATACAGTTTCTGTGTAGATACTGTGCAAGTTGGCAGTCGAGTGTGTCTGTGAAAACATAATCTGTGGCAGCAGGAGAAACAGGACTTTTCATAACTCCAAGTACACATTCTTGAGACTGGAAGTACTGATTCAATACTGAATGTGGTCATAGCCCAAATGTATTTGCCAGGATGGTAATCGTCGGGGCAAACCTGCAAAAGTCAGGAAATTTAGAAAGAAAAAAAAAAATAGTTTAAATATATATTTCATAAGAATATAAATATTGAATTCTAGCCAATCAATCGTATGAATTGTTGTTGCTTAGTTTATTCCACCTTCGTCTGGGGATAATTTTTCCGTCCTACTGTTATTTGTGTTTATTATTACACTTTTTTTTAACTACCATATACTTCCGAAAATACGACAATGTTTACATACCCATTCGACTGCCAATCACATGTACATGGATATATTTTTCGTACAAATGTCACAGTTGAAAATAACGTTGCATATAATTTCGTTATACCTAAACTTCCCTATTTATGTACTTTTTACACACTCATACCATGGCCGTGTTCCAAACTAGAGGTTACAAGAAAAAAAACATTGCAGGTTTCAAAAAATAAAATTTTAATTGTCTTCTTTTTTATTGCTTCAGTGACAGGCCTTTTACGATAAATATAAATCTAGGAACCACATATTAAGCTAAAGCATATTTACGAGACAAAAATAACCTCCAAAAGCATGACATTAGGAAATGAAACTCTTAAAAAAAACATAGCCCTCCAAATGGTGCATACATTCAATGTGCCGTTTTAAGTTTGTGGAAATAAAGGACCTTGATGATTTACCACCTCTCTAAACCAAACGTTTGCAAACATTGTAAACAGATTTCCATTCTTGCGTGTTGCTTAAGGTACAAGGAAATTCCACAAATCACTTTTTCTTCCAGTCATATCATTTGTTTATTACTGGCGCACGTAAATAATTTCACCAAGTTCGAACCCTAACCTAACACAGTCTTGTTACTACAGCAACAGCAAACAAACAAAAAATAGGCAAACTGTCGGAATGGCACCGCTAGGCGGCAGTAATGTGCAGCATATAACCACACTACAAGATTTCATAAGTTTTTTTTGTGTCTCGTGGTGTTCGCGGTTAGTTATGAAACAATTAACACAATATTTGTTGAGGCAATCGTAAATATTAATTATTGTAAGTACATATATAAAACACAGGTACAACTACGCACTATTTGTAAACACTGCTGAACCTACTCTATACTCATCTTCTGTGCTTTGTGGTTCAGTACTTAACAACTAGCAAATACTGCACTTGCAACTATTAAACGAGGGTGGTGGTTTTAGTCAGCTACTTATGTCGCAAAACCAGTAACAATGCCAAAATAAGCTAGCGTTTTAGATTGTGCCCTGGAGTTTGAAAGTGAAGGGATTTTTGTTTCATAAAATGACCAAATGCAAAACTGTGATGTAAACAGCAGCGAAATAGCAAATCTTGCTGCCATCTGTTGGCCAGCCTGCACAAGGCGGATAGTCAACCAGCCCAGCATATTCACTCCACATCCACCAAGTTGAACTGTCGCCGGAAGGAGTGATAGATTGATCCTGGAGGTCTACCCACCTCTGAAGCACACCCACGTCGTCAAGACATCCAGGGTAAACCCATCCCTCTAACCACTGCGCTGAACTGTCGTCGATTGGAGCAATGGAGTACGGCTGGGTGGCTAAGCCTCAGCTTGGTTTTACACCTAGCAAGGGATCATCGTCGGCCTGCTCTTCCTTCGTGGGGCCGACTTTAGTACCGACCTTTATGCCATTCACCCATAGCAGTAGACTAAATGCAGGGCAGTGAGACGTATGCGAAAACAATGTGCTTTGACAAATTTTATACTCATTACATCGGACTTCCACTGTATCTTTTTCATTCGTTACACAAAATGTTAGGGGTTTAGCTTTTGGAAAACCCAAAGAACCTATTTCTCCATCCCCTAATATTGCACACATTTCTTTCCCTTCAGAAGTGTGACAAGGAGTTACATGGCAGGAAGCGTAGGAAAGGAAGCATTTCCTGAAAGGATACACACGACTTTTCTGACAGAAACATAAAAAATTTCATATTTTTGTAAAACTATTTGTGAGACTTTATTTTGTTCATGAAATACAAAACAAAAAATGGATTCTACATGCATTACACACATACACACGTCAAACGGTAATTAAAAAGATATCTCAATACACGCATTTCAATGAGTTGTGATTTTCAGTAAAACAATGTTTACTCTATCAATACATACAAAGAATAATGAACATAATCGATGACTTATGATGATGCTGGAATGCTGGCTTCAGTATGGCTTTGGGCGGTCTCTGCCACGGTCACTGAAACAATTAGCAGCATAATTTAAAAGACAATGCCACATAATTCATGTGGAAATTTACAACAAAAAAGCATATATGTACAGGTGAAAATTACATACCCTCCCCTCATAGGTCCACCGCGACCTCGGCCACGGTCCATCCCACCGCCACCACCCCTCGAAAAACCACCGCCACCACCTCCTCTTCCCCGGTCTCCTCCTCGACCCCTGAAACCACCGCGGTCCATTCCACCACCTCTGCCACCACGACCACGACCTGGAACATATATACATACACACATACATTTCATGTGATTTACATTGCTGCAGTTCCAACAAAAATACCCTGATTTGTTTTGTGTTTCACAGTTTTGATGAATGGTATCAGATTTCTTTGGTATGTGAAATATAACTATTCTATATTATTTTCACAACTAATTTACGTCAATGGCATTAACAATTTGGATAATAAAGTTAAGTGAACAAAAATGTTGATGTGCACTTACATGATTTGCTAAGAGTATAAAAAGGTATTTTCTAAACGTTATGTGAATAAAACAATGAAAGAATTTTAGCGTAATTCAGTGTTTACTTTTTCTTTGAATATATACTATAGTTAGGCATGTATAGGCAGCACATAAGTGCGGCTGGGGCACATAAATTTTTTTGAAGAGGAAAAAAGTTTCTGACCACAATAAAAAGACACCTTAAGGTCCCGCATCGTCAGGGAATAGCCCTGAATGTACAAGTAAATTACTTATACGTGCTGTCATTGCACTCAACGGCTGTTAATGCTTGGACAATCGAGCTAGTCAGTTTCTGAGCAACAGACATCTATCGCCTTATGCTTCAATCCTGCCTCTTCATGAAACGACACAGCCACCCGTAACTCACTTTAAATTCTATTTCGTGAATACTTTTGTTCATTGCAATTTTTCTAGCTTCTAACACAAACATTTCTGTGGCGAAAGAAAATCTATTATTCCTAGCAGCGATCAGATGCTGAACCCGCTTTCAATTTTTCCAACGTAATTATTTTCCTGCAGCAACGCAGTCATGCTATCGTTGACCAGCTNATAAAATTGTTGACCAGCTGCCCTTTCCCATGTTCACATGCATACTCCACAACTTTCAACATAAATTTTTCATTAAAACTTGCTTGTTCCTCTCCTATCATCACTCAAGTTTGTGTTTCTGGGAAACGCGCACAACATGAACTGAAGCGATTGATGCCTGGCAAGGTCACACGACTTTGTGGTCGCACACAAGATAGTGCATCCAAAAATACTGTGCTGTTGCCAAGGATACCTGTGATAGCTTCACAGGAGCACCTGAACAAACCCCAGGCTTAATATATATATACACACACACATAGGTTTTTTAGTTTCGAGTTTTAGAGTAGGGCTGAGCCGATACCGGTACCGATATATCGAAACCGGCCGATATCGTAATTATTGGAATTGTGCGCAATTCATGTTTAAATCGCCGATATTATAACCTATAATTTGCCCTAAGAATCTAAGATGATAATGTTTTCAACTTGCCATAATTGGAGTGCTTTGCTCACTACAGTGAAATCTCATTGCGTTCGCGTTTATGTCGTTTTCCCGTATATCGATTTTTTTGGATGGTCCCAACAAATATTCTATTTAACAATGTTTAAAAAAAACCGCATGCTATGCCCTTAAATCATTAATTTACCCGCATCCATCGATCAGATATTCTGTNAAAAAAAAAATTTAGTTTCACTCTACTAATGCAGTACAGTGAAGAGGCCCATGGTTGTATTGATTTTACATGTTGTGGAATAATAGTCTGCACAAGTAAATATTAAGCAGGAGTTTAGAGCTCAATTTACTGTGAACAGCTCTCTCAAACATTCTTGTCAAATTGGGCCTTTGGGTAGAGCTCATTATGCTAGCTACAGTTTTGTAATTATACTGATGCTTGGGCAGGTCTGTGGGAAGCTGACTGACAAGGAGTACCCAGATGCAGTGGAGGGATTGGCTCGCCGCTACCTACTTGCAACACAGTTCTTGCTGCAAACTGTGCGGTACAAAGCTTCTAGTAGTTCTGTGGATCGGAGCTGGAACTAGCACCTCTCGGAAACCTGCTTCTCCCTCGCAAAGTGATGGACCAAAGTGGAAATATCAAAGGTTCATTTTCTTAAAGTTGCAAGTTTGTACCCTGATACTTGAAAATGTCTTATATTTTAAATGAGTTTACAAAATCTTGTCCCAACCAGAGCTTTTAAACGACTGAAAAGGACGATCCACTTCACACTCTTTAAAAAACTTCAGATTAAGTGATTTAAGTTAAAAAGATATTTATATGTATGTGGTAGATTATCCTAAATTACTTTTCTTGCATGCACAGATCGTGAAAATAATAGAACTTCGAGCGAAAGAAATTTGTCCTCAAACACCTTGGCAGCGGCAGTACCTGCTGAGCAGTCAGATTTTTCTNAGCGAAAGAAATTTGTCCTCAAACACCTTGGCAGCGGCAGTACCTGCTGAGCAGTCAGATTTTTCTGCATTTTGGAGATCAAAGAGAGATTCTGGAAAGACTGAAGGTATGTGTTGAAATACCAATTTCGTAATGTCGCAACTTTCATTATTGCGGGTACTTGCAGATTGTACCTCTGTCTAGGGCTGAGCCGATACCGGTACCGATATATCGAAACCGGCCGATATCGTAATTATCGGAATTGTGCGCAATTCATGTTTAAATCGCCGATATTATAACCGATATTTTGCCGTAAGAATCTAAGATGATAATGTTTTCAACTTGCCATAATTGGAGTGCTTTGCTCACTACAGTGAAATCTCGTTGCGTTCGCGTTTATGTCGTTTTCCCGTATGTCGATTTTTTTGGATGGTCCCAACAAATATTCTATATAAACAATGTTTAAAAAAAACCGCATGCTATGCCCTTAAATCATTAATTTACCCGCATCCATCGATCAGATATTCTGTCCGAAAACCAAAATGTATTCGGAACTATTGTTTATCTGTGAAAAAAACTATCTTAAAACCGGTACTACCAAAATTGAGTAGCGCCAAGAGCAGGTAAACAGACACTCCCTAACCTCAAATACTAGTATAAACGAGTTGTCGTGAAACGTTGCAATTGTTAACCACCACGTAATTTATTTTTGATAATTCTATCACTATTTGTTTTTAAATAACTTACGTCGAAAAACAGGTAAAACATAATAATTGCAGGCATTTCTTTGTTTCAGNATCACTATTTGTTTTTAAATAACTTACGTCGAAAAACAGGTAAAACATAATAATTGCAGGCATTTCTTTGTTTCAGGTCAGCAAACGAATATTCGCGCAAATAAAACACTTATGTTTAATGGTTGTGGTACGGACCAGAACCAGACATTGNGCAAACGAATATTCGCGCAAATAAAACACTTATGTTTAATGGTTGTGGTACGGACCAGAACCAGACATTGTTAAAAGACGGAACGGATTTGAACTTTACTCTCGTTCCACAATGGAAAAGTAATAATTTTTATGTCAGTACGGTAAATAACCATGTAAATTACAAGCATTAAAGGGGAGCAATATGTTTTCACTGATTAATTCTGTTAAGATAAAATTACGCTAGTAACTTTTTTAAAGAGTAATGCAGTGATATCAACTGTCACACAAGATGGCGAATGTTGTTTAATTTGGCGAAATTTAAAAACATTTGGCGGGCAACGGAATTTTTAGCGAAGTAAATTATAATTTAAAAAAATCGGATTTTTCTTGTCAAACTCAACCATTTTTAGTACGTTTCTGTTTTAAATCATTGTTTTTAATAAAGTTAGTTTGACTTTTGCCACTTTTTTTTTTACATCGGGCAGAAATTCAGGTAATTTTATGTAATCATGCGGCTGATTTTCGAAATTAAGTGCATTTCAATATTTTATAATACAATACTTATATTAAATGATTGAGATATGTTTTTTCATCCAATATTTAAGATATGCTCACTGTTCATTACAGGCAATCAACTCAGGATACCCAAGAATGAAAATAATCGTTTTTTTTTTTAGGTTAAATTTTTGAGGAGAGAGGTCCATATGTTGAGTTTTCCCGCATGCTAAGTTTTTTTTCATTNTAAGATATGCTCACTGTTCATTACAGGCAATCAACTCAGGATACCCAAGAATGAAAATAATAGTTTTTTTTTTTAAGTTAGATTTTTGAGGAGAGAGGTCCATGTGTTGAGTTTTCCCGCATGCTAAGTTTTTTTTCATTAGGTTCCATGAAAAACGAATAATAGAGGTTTTACTATTTGGTTTTATTAAAATAATCACTATTTTTTATATTGGTTTTTATTAAAGTACCCAACTGGCTGTGCCTTTTTGTTTGTTTGTTTTGTTGGTTTGTTTGCTGTTGCTATAGTAACATGATGGTGTTAGGTTAGGGTATGAAAGTGGTGAAATTATTTACGTGTGCCAGCAATAAACAAATTATATGGCTGGAATAAAAAGTGATTTGTGGAATTTCTTTGTACCGTAAGCAACACGCAAGAATGCAAATCTGTTTACAATATTTGAAAATGTTTGGTTTCGAGAGGCGGTACATCATCAAGGTCCTATAGTACCACAAACTTAAAACGGCACATTAAATGTAGGCACCATTTGAAGTGTTATGTTTTTTTTAAGAGTTTCATTGCTTAATGACATGCTTTTGGAGGTCATTTTGGTCTTATAAATATGCTTCAGCTTGTTATATGGTTCCTAGATTTATATTTATCGTAATAGTTAGGCCTATCACTGAAACAATAAAAACGAAGACAATTAGAATTTTGTTTAGGTAAATGTTTAAAAATTAAGTTTTTATTTTTTGAAAATTGCAATAATATTATTTTTCCTTGTCAAGGCAGTATCGGTATTGGCAATATCGGAAAAGGCTCAAAAACCATATCGGCTCACCTCTATTTTATAGGCTCACAATGTGCCAAAATACAGTATTTATATTATCTATATGTATTACATTATATATCTATATACCAACTGCTCAGACACAACTTATTTTAGCATTTTCTTTCTCTTACACATTCCCTCATCATACACCATTTTTGTAACATCCCATAAAAAATATAAATTAGTGCTTCTATTGTAAACATCAAAAGTACAAACACAGAGGGAAAGAATTCCATATCTAGTTGTTCATTTTACAGGCCTAGTTTCAGAAAAAACATTTCCAAATTGATTTGCATTAGAAAGCAACAACACATGCGGCAGAGCGAATACTAATTTTACTCAGCAATTATGCTAAGTATTATAGCTTACCAAAGCAGAATATGGGATGCTAAGTGATGCAATAATTTGTTCACTCACATTCATGAACAAAATAACTAGGGATGGGTCGAATAACCAAAATATTTCGGTTCCGGTGCAGATTCTACAATGTAAATATCGGTTCCAGTGTTCGGTTCTATTTTTTTGAATACTTCCCTTTGACTTGCAACTTTATTAAACCAATGCAGGTAAAATTCATTAAATGTTTTATTTAACATATGGAAGAATTGAACAATAACAAAGTGTGAAGATAAGTTTTAATGTATACAGATAAACTTGTATTAAATTTATGAAGACGTGGAGGAATGTATCGATCGGCTAGCAGTGTTGTTTACTGGGGAAGGCTGAGAGAGAAGGAAGGAGTGTTGATGTAAGAGCGAGAGATAATGAACCTTTCTCCTACATTTCCCTCCCAACAGCCCCGAATAGTTTACCAACTACCACTCCTTAATTGTTTTTCTGTGTATAGCATGCACTCCAGAAATTTTTCCCTTTAGGTTGGGAAAAAAGGATGCGCTATACATGAGTAACTACCCATAGTTATTTTTGTAACAACAGAGTTTTGCCATTGCTCTGTAGAACCAAGAAAACCAGTTCCGAGTCAAACCTCAAGAACCGGTATAAATTGGAACCAGGAACCGAACCGACCCATACCTAAAAATAACCATACCACTTGGGTAAAATGTAAAGGTGCAGAGCTCCGCCATAGATACTGTAAATGAGAAACTGATGTCGCTGATGTACAAGAGAAAGATATCTCACGTAGTTAGTCCGCCCGCCCGCCGCCGTGCCAAAAGTGCACACTGATAAAACGCCATTTCGTGTAACATGTTGCCGTACTTTTGCTATCTCAGGTCACGTTACCATCTGTGGAATAGGAATTGCGCAATGTATATTTGCAAATATTGTAACTTTATTCTGTTACAAATGCTTTGTGCTTTAAGCAGGCACTCAGGCCACAGCAGGCGACTCAGAAAGACAAGCAGCCGGCAGCATGGAACAGTCACAAACTTCAACAAAGTGTAAAGGCGTATAGCAGAGATGTAGTTTTCATTCCGGTGAAACTTTAGCGGTTAAGGAAAGTAAATTTGATTCGTGAGACACAAAAGGTAATTGTTAGGTGCAAACATTTGCTGTTTATAACATAAAAGTACCGCTACTCGACTAATACGTTCAGTAGCTCGAGGTCTGCTGTCAAAAAACTCTACTAGAGTGGCAAGACTATCTTTGTTGACCCCACTATATTTTTCGAGACTAGAGTTTACTTTAGACCTGCACACTGTAAACGTAGGTTATGTAAACATATAATATGGTTATACAAGAAGTCAATTTTTTGACAGCCAGTGTACTGAGAAGTGATTTCTTAATACCAATAGTAAGAAGACTGAATAGCGTGCTTATTCAAGGAAATGTTTGTGAAACATACTGCACATTACTTACTATCCAATAGTTATTTTACTAACTTTATAACTACCATTAAATACAAAGTATAATTTGTTATCAAGTCCTCGAGACTTTAGGTAATTTTCATATATATTGTGCATTCTGAGAGTATTAAAATTAATTTCTTTTATATAGCCGGGTAATTTTTTATTCACCAGATTCTTAAATACAAACTGTTCTTGTTACCGAGACATTTAGATTGTGCATGATAAATATTGCATATGTAGTGTAAATTCTCGAAATAATTTTTTGTACCGCTATGTTGTATTTTATTCACCATTTTCAGGGGTCCCTAAAGATAACGGTCAGTTATTTAATATCTGTGCTGTTTTTCCACGAAAGACTGACAAACATTTGCACTGTGTCAAATTTTATGAGAGTGGGTCATTTAAAATTAAAATATCGCAAACGTTTTGTCAACCCAAAATCATTTTTTTCTCAATAATAATGGTAAAATAATTTGCAACATTTTAAAATTTTCATTTGTAAACAATCAAATTTCTGTCTGTATGAAACTTTCTTTGTATATTCTGAAATAAAGTTAATTTTTTAAGCTTTCAAATGGCGTGTAGTATGATGATGATGTCACTGAAATACTTTCCAGCTTATAATGTAGCACAGACGACACATTTGTAGACAAATTGGTTATGTAACATTACAGGGATGTGTTTGTTTTCCACGGAATGACCCATGAGCAACATTTCTGGTCCTTTCTAGTTAGTAATAGTAAATTTTTATGATACAAAAGTATTTTCCCAAATTGCAAATATGAAGATGGAGATGTGGAAAGTGAATGTCTCACTCACCTGGCGGATCACCACCCCCAACTCCTTCCGGCCGAGGCTGGTTACATCGGTTACATTCTGTGCGCCACGAGAAGTTAGTGTTGCCACAATCAGGGTTGGGGCACTTCCAGTCTCCATCACGACCAAAACCTGAGGCAGCAGCATGGACAGCTACAATCTCCATAGAATTAAGCAAAACTTAAAATGTTAATGAATGGAAAAGACAACCCTTCGCCAAATTTTTTGTCCAGTAAAACCTTCAATTTTACTTTCCCTTAAATACACAAATTTATTCAAATAGCACAACTTTCCATGTTTACAATCTCCAGTCAACTTTTAATATTAGACCCTTCACGTCTGCTGAAAAAGGGTCTTTTCGAGGGGTTTGTTAATGGAAAACCGTTTTATGGTTCCCCAAAAAAGGGTCATTACCCCAGGGATAGTATCAAGCAGACTTATATTAAATTCCTGCATTCAGTTTCATATTTAATCATCTCTGGCGTAAAACTAGAATGTTGTTATTAAACAGAAATATTGATTAAATTTAATACACAAGAGATATTTTCGGATGAAATGATACTAGAGAAGCGTATACTAAACCACCCCTTGCCCACAAATATATTTAAAAAAATCGAGCAACACACAGTTTTACTGATTCCATGTTTTAATTATTTCTGGGGTAACATAAAATCATAACAAAATTAAATGAAACATTTTAGACAAAAATGACACCCCACAAGCCCACTTGGACAGTAATAAACATTACATTGTGCACCAAAATTTTAACCCTTTATTGTTACAGTATTTTCTCCTGAATGTAAGACCTTTCATGGTTCCTAGGGAAAAGGGTTGTTACTTCAAGACAGTTGTTATTTCAGGAGTCGTAGAGAAACGAGAGTTGACTGTATACCGAACACGCAAGCATTTATTCTCCACGCTTTGTTTATGTATAGCATTTTTGGGGATGTGCGAATATTCGAAAATTTGAATAGTTGTGAATATTAATTTATGAATTATTTCCATTACAACTTTAAATATCTTATGCAAAAATTGCAAATAATATAAATTCTTGTTTTCAGTAGTTGTAGTCCCGTCAAAATTCCTATGTAAATAATGGTAAAAAAGTTAATTTTCACCAAACTCAAAATTTTTTGTTGTATAACCGAAAACCATACATATCGACTGTACTCACCATGGCATACAAAGTCTGTACAGTACATTATGTATGCATGCACAAGTAATACTAATAGACAACATAAATAAGATAAATTTTTTACATGCATTGTTTTCGCTTACGTCGCACTGCCCTTAGTTTAGTCCTATTAATGTAATTTACAACATCCAAAATAACCTGTTTTTGATTTTGTCACAATATCGCACTTAATTCGTACTTTGAAACAAAAAACAATAGATGTCTCAGACTACATATACCTGGTGTATTTAGCAGGGGGAGGGGGGAAATACGAAAAATAAAGTACAATGTGTATGAATTATGCCCTGTAGACATTTTATTAGACATTCAGCAAGCAATTGCAATGTTTACGGCGGCAGAGCAACCACAAGAAACAGCTGTGACATATTTTTGAGATATAGATTCGCAATAAAATGTTGCCAACATTCGCAAGTTATTAAATTAAACAGTTCCTCACGAAAATTACGAATCCATATATGTAAAATGTAAATCTTAATAAATATGCCCGGAAAGTTAACAAAAAAAGGAAACTATATTAACTACACTTTATAAATCACAATAGTCCAAATATTTTTACTTCTTAGCTAGTAACTACGACGGTTGTTAGTTGCTCTACCCATAATACTTCTGCTTCGTCAGCAGCTATTTCCTGTGCACGTAGTTTCAAAAAAGGTCTTATAAATACAGTTTTTTAAATTAAGTTTTGAGTGTGAGTACCAGAAAAATAATTAGAGTTGATCCTTTATTTGTGTTTTTCTACATATTAAGCCATAATTTCTAGGTTCACTTCAGAACTTTATAAGGTGGTTCTACTGTATTATGAATGTTTCTTTAATGCTCCCATTTGTATAGTTTTCTTTTAGCCTATCAATGTGTTCAACATAAAGTTAAATGAAATTTTTTTTTTGATTAATATATCTAGTCCACATCTACAGAATGTCTGCACCTATAGAATTTGTATGTCAGTCCCCTGAAAAACAATGGATAGAGTTTCTACTGTATTGCAATTATTAATTTTTTTATATCAGCTTCCAAAAACCTGTACATTTTGAGTTAAGGTTACAAGTAGACCATCAGGATACCAAAATACATAAGGGGACAGAAATGAAAGTACTCACAATCTAGTACTTGTCAACAGGCACACACACACACAAAGATGAAAAACAAACACATTTCATGTGTTCTACAACTCGCCGCCTGATATATATGTGATGAGTATGCTAGGGTGGTAGAGCACTGACCTCCACCTCCGCCACGGTCATCCCTGCTGNGCCGCCGCCACCCACACCGCCACGTCCCCTGCCGCGGCCAGCGGCATAGTTGTTCTTGTGCTGTGCCATCTGCACCTTGATCACAGTTCCCTTGAAGTCCTTCCCTGCAACACAACCATCAATACACTCAACTTACAAGAAAAGTTGTAACATCATTTCTGACAACTGTGAAAACCGTTATTAGGGACTGCAAAAGAATAAAAAACCCCACACACACCAACACAGAAATGGCACCACGCACAACCACAGGCATACCAAGTTACGGTTAGTAACCCCCACCCACCGAAAATTCTTTTTCCAAACAATTAGAATATTAATAAGTAGGGATACGAAAAATCCATAAACACAATAATGTAAAACCATGCAATTTATTTTGTATTGCAAGTATAGTTTGTGAAATGTTCGAAATCAGGCTGCATTTTTGCAAATTGAGAATGTTTTAATAGAAACCGGCTGGCCAACCTAAGTGGCCAGAAGTTCTCTGCTGTATGTGGAGTCGCCAGCAATCCATTAAAAATTAGTTCTACTTCATGTCCACAGTACACTATGTACACTCCAAACAAATATAATAAGAAAGTGCAACAAACAGAAAGTAAAGCTCACAAACTATTTCAGCAAATTTTTAAACAATTCTGGAAATTGATAAAAACTAAAGGAGCATGGCAGCTTGTTTTTTTTCAGGGCTCTCTCTCATTGGACAAAGATATCCCATCAGCAGAGGGAGGGGGAAGTGCTTGACAGCTACCGGCGTCATAAGCAGGGGCGTGGGAATGGTTCTCACAGCAACGAAGCTGAAGCTCGTGATGGAAAATTACTAGTGTTGCAGTACACTTGGGACCATAAAATGCACATCACAGTTTGTAATTCCTCCATCCCGTTCATATGTTTCGTCAACAGTTTTATTTTTATAATCATTCAGTAGCAGTTACTGTTATTCACCATTAATTATTAAGTCTCAAGCAAAACTCNAACAGTTTTATTTTTATAATCATTCAGTAGCAGTTACTGTTATTCACCATTAATTATTAAGTCTCAAGCAAAACTCCTGGTAAATACCACAATCTAATTTGCATGAACATCTGTAATAGCACCAATTTCGAAGGGAGAAAAATAGATATGCCNACAGTTTTATTTTTATAATCATTCAGTAGCAGTTACTGTTATTCACCATTAATTATTAAGTCTCAAGCAAAACTCTTAGAACTGATGCTTCAGTGTACACAAACGCCTCGAGTTCTGTCTGACCCACGTACCAGCAGAAATGTTTAGGCGGTCTTATTTTCGGGAAAAAAAGTACAAGTGCCAAGCNAACTCCTGGTAAATACCACAATCTAATTTGCATGAACATCTGTAATAGCACCAATTTCGAAGGGAGAAAAATAGATATGCCAAACAATAAAATTTTTCCCCTTAAATTAGGATAATTTGAAGTTAAAATTTTGGCTCTCATATATTATCTATGTTTTACTGTATATACAATAATGAAATACAGTGTTGAAGTGAAGATATCCACGTATTAAAATATAATTCTATGAATGTATAACACCATTTCCTTGTGGGAAATGTCAACACGGGCTGTATTGCAGCAGTTATAAATAAAAAACATAAGCATATGTGCAGCACTAAGTTCTGCTTTTTAGTTTATTTTAGCTCGCACAGTAGTTTTTTCTGTATAACTTGGATACTGATCTGCTCAGAATATATCAAATTATTAAATTATATATATATTTCAATATAACATGTCTCATTGCATCAAGGAAAATGTAAATGAGAGTATCAAAGCTGTTGTGTTAGGCACGTGAACGATGGTGTAGTCTGCTTCTAACTTGTATCAATGAGAACTTTGTATTAGAGGGTTATATTAACGAGGTTTAATTACACAATTCTGATCAAAGAGAGAAAGAGACAAACAACTCACCATCAAACCAATCAATGGCAGATCTCGCTGCATTTGCATCGTCATACGTGACTGTTGCTTCTCCCTTGGGCTTGCCTGACAATTTGTCCTTGTACATCCATATCTTTGGCTTCATCGTCCTCTTGTCCATCTAAAAGTAAAAAGAGACATGACAACCATATTGCATCAATTTTCAAAATGATGGGTCCATTATTTTGAATGTTTTTTTTGCAAGAAGGTAATATTTCTTTCAGAGGTATCATTTAATTCAGAAAATGTGCCCAATAAATAAAATAAATATAATTATAGATACAAATCACATTTTTTTTCAAAATTATTAATTAAATTTAACAGTCAGATAACATCATCCAAATAAAATTATATCGTAATATTAGAATATATGAACTCAGCCCTGTCCTACAAATGTGTAAATTTTTCACAGTGCATAAGTTTACAGAGCCAAGTCCATTCTCAGTGGCTGCTTGCCAGAAAATCAAGAGATTAAAAAAAAAAAATGAAATATTAATTTATTTCACTACACACACATGAATACATTGATATCCTGGAAGTACATTTTAACAAATTTTCACCATTTTTGTTTTGTTTTATAGACTGTGGCCTACTAATTAACAATAGTAACATAAATTTTTAATTGCTCTGAGACTCTGTAATTTTCTTCTTCCAAATTTCAAAATGGTTCTNTTTGTTTTATAGACTGTGGCCTACTAATTAACAATAGTAACATAAATTTTTAATTGCTCTGAGACTCTGTAATTTTTTTCTTCCAAATTTCAAAATGGTTCTAGATAATGTTGTAAAATTATTTTATGCACCTCATGAAATGCAAAAGTCATTTTAACACTTTGCAATGATCAACACAATCATATGTTCCCTAGCCGGCTACACCTCTCACACCCTCCTCTTGTGTTACTTCTACTTTTAATTTCACGAGCATGCCCCAGATCGGATATTTAAAACATTAATTATTTCCAGTGCGTCAAATGCTGGAATTTTGTCAAAATTACAGCTTTCACTTCAACAATAGCATCAAAAGGAAGCACCACAATGAACAGTGTTGAAATCAGCTTACCTTCCAAGGTGCCCAAGACTTGCAACTATGTTTCCAAACCTGGCACCCATTTCAAAGGGAGGATTTTTAACTTTAATAATTTATGTAAAATACATGCAGTAATAATGCATGTTAAATACCTTGATAATGCCAATCGATCCAAAGTGTTGCTGGATGTCTTCCTCAGTCAGGTGTGGAGACATCCCAGACACAAATACTGTATCTTCCTGTACAATCATGTCACCACGGTCACTGAAACCTGCACAACATCACAGCGATGTATAGTGTGTGAATTTCACTAGGAAAAAGAACACACTTCCTTCCACAACATTCACTTACAGACTAAGCTCATGCTACATTGCAGTAAAATGGAAAATAATATCTTGTGAATAAGGCGTGAGAAGGAGTGAACGACAGATGATATAGAAGGGGGAGGAGAAAATGCCTAAATCAGCAGCACAGGATAGGAAGGTGATTTCTACCACAGACCCAATACACACAAGCGGAGGAAAGAAAATATGGATGTGGAAATACTTATGGTATTTCTGAACATCAAGAAGGTATTGTCCATTTCACGTAAGCGAGATAAAAATTGACAATGTAACCAACCTACACAGCATGTAGACAGAAAATTTTCTCACTTGCAAAGTACTATATCAGTTGATGAATTGCTGCAGGATGAATATGTTGGTGAGTTGGTGCTTTTGATGACGGCTTTGGAAGAAAATAGTACTCAGAACTAAAAGTTGTAATATAAAACTTTAATTATACTTGCAACCTATTTTATGGTTTAAATTAGTTTTTAANTACTCAGAACTAAAAGTTGTAATATAAAACTTTAATTATACTTGCAACCTATTTTATGGTTTAAATTAGTTTTTAAAGCAATATTTTTACAGCAAATTTTATGCCTTTTAGTGAATTAACTTGCAAAACTGTTGGTTTTATTGAATGGTTATGCAAAAAAATTATTTAATGTTAGTGACGAACGCAATTTTAGTACGTAATTAATTGTGAAAGGATTTTCTTTTTAGAAAAAATGTGTGTTCAAGAGGTTGGAAATTACAANAAATTATTTAATGTTAGTGACGAACACAATTTTAGTACGTAATTAATTGTGAAAGGATTTTCTTTTTAGAAAAAATGTGTGTTCAAGAGGTTGGAAATTACAAACAGTTGACATGTTTTGTAAATAATATACTTATAAANAAACAGTTGACATGTTTTGTAAATAATATACTTATAAACAGTTAGTATGCCTAATGTTTGAAATGCCCTTTAAACTCTCTTGTAGTTTGTAAATAATATTTGTTTATTTGGCCTATATCGTAAAGCCGACAAGTGAAAGGAACTCCAATAAAAAACAAAATGTAATACACTTGTCGTAGCTGTTCCTACAGATGCAGATATCAACACCCACAAGGGGCCAAAGTTATAATTTTAATGTTATTTCCGTACAAGCAAAATTTTCCACTGCTCCATCAACAATATGCAAATCAAAATGACACACGCATAAGAATAATCTCAAAACAATTGAGTATCAAAAAAGACTTTAAACTAAAGGCCCCTCCCCACGCAAAGGTAGTCCAATTTTTTTCATCAAAATCAAATAAACAGGGACTCAACAAACTTAGCAATTACAAGAATAAAATAGGTTGGAATGCCAACCCAACTATAATATCCTACATTGACTACTGGATGGACGTTAGGCAACATCAATCTTTCAGTGTCTCCCATGACAAGAAACACGAGGAAAATACAGTATGCACTGGACTGGATTAAATAGTTCTTGATATTGGCAATAACTATTTCATACTGGAGGTGTCCAGAATAGAAAATAGATATTCTATAAATCAAAACTATTTTATAGAGTTGAAAACATTTGTTTACAAATGTAGTTTTCAACACTGACAGAACAGTTATGGCAAGATAAATTGTGGCCATGCTGTCAAAATTTACCCCACTTACATGAAATGGACAATATGTATTAGAATTTAAGACAACGCATACTACAGCATTATCGGAACAAAAGTGCAGGTAATAACAGACTAGCCAAATTCTGAATTTTAATTTTTATGCTCAAAATTTAATGCAATGTTTTTGGAAAAATACAATTTACTTACAACAATGAATAAAATAGTTCTAAGTTAAAAAATAACTTAACCTAAATCTCAAACAGGTAAAATTAATATGAAACTATTTTCTAAACAATAAAAAATGTCAATTAGAACTGAAGCCACCACAAACCGAAAAAATAATACCGTATTCCCCTGAAAATAAGACAATAGTTTTCATTTTGAACTATATTTAAAAACATGGGGTCGTCTTACAATTGACAACATACTGTCTCAACCTACAATAACATGCAATGTTTACATACCCATTCAACTGCCAATCACATCACATGTAAATGCATATATTTTTCATATCAATTTACACACACAGCTGATAATAATGCTAAATACAGTTGAGTTGTAACTAAACTTCCCTATATGCATTGTGGTTATAGCATTAAATTACTGTTATGTAAATAATAGCGGCCATTTGGAACTCAAAACATGAAACTTCTAGATATGGTCTTTCTCATATAAGTTGGTGAGATTTTTACAGTTCAACGAAAGTAGGGCCAATGTTTACTTTTTGTTTATGTATCCTTTCGCCATCAACTGGTGCGTCAAGTGGCGGCTGTATATTTATTTTATCAACACGCTGTCAGCTAATCCACTTTCCATTGTAATGCTAAACAAATTTTAAGGTATTTATAGACTCACACCTGTCTAAAACATTTTTAGGTTTTAAAGTGCAAAAAAAAAAAAAACAAATTATTTACCTATTTATATTTATTTATTACACACAACGAATTTGGTTTAACATTTGCGAGACTGTAATTGTAGTTCTTATCACACTTTGGATGTTACATCTAATATGTTAAGACTGGAAATAAAAGTAATACGGAAAACTTACTAGACAACAGACTTTTCATTCGTCAACAAACAACTTGAGTTAGAAATATGTGGCGTGGAATAATGTATGAATTGCTTCAAAACTAACCACGCGCGTCCCATTTTCTTAGTTTTATTAATACAGGAAAGTAACAACACAAAAACAACAAAAATTTGGATTAGTGGGAGAACTGGTTGTAGTTTGGGATCTGGCTAACAGATAGCGTAGAAGGGGAAGGACGTGTTGTAACAGATGGCGTGGTAGGGCTTGTTGTCAACAGGTAGCAGCACTTTGACCTGTTTTTTAATCCGTCTTTGTAAAAGTTCACTTTTCACCTTTTATTGGCTCAAAACGAAAAGAGAGTGAAATATATTTAGTCAAATTTATGAAAAAATTTATTTAACTATCCTCTCCAATATTTCTGTAGGCTTTTGGAATTAATATCAAGCATGTAAGGAAGGTGTGGAGAGTGGCGGTACGACAAAAATATCTTCCAATGTTTGAAGTTGCATTTCATTTGAATACGGACCGCTTTAATGTCAGTTTCATTTTGAACACACATAAACTACTAATTTAGCACGAAGTTTAGTTTGTAACACTAATAACAGTTGGTTTGTGAACACGTAAAATAAAATGTATTAATTCATCTAGGGACTCTTTCTTATTCGCGCATTTTCTGCTTGTTTGATGTGCGTCGGCANTAAAATAAAATGTATTAATTCATCTAGGGACTCTTTCTTATTCGCGCATTTTCTGCTTGTTTGATGTGCGTCGGCAGTGCAGTCAGAATAGCCAACGTGATATTAATTTTCATTCGCTCATGCATCAGCTGATACAGGACTTTGTAAATGGCACGTTGTTTGTTACGTACACGTCAATTTGCCACTCACTGNTGTAAATGGCACGTTGTTTGTTACGTACACGTCAATTTGCCACTCACTGACTGTCTAAATCTCGCCAACTTGTACAAGACAGATTATAACATGGTATGCATGTACTGTGCACATTTTACGCTTTCGGAACATGGCCAGTTTCGGTTCCATGAGAGGGGAACTATCTGTACATATTTCTTTGAAGTGTTTAGTATCACCGTCATATTATTTTAGTCCATGGTTTTTTTTTTTTGTAATATGGTAGACAAAACAGAAGTTTGTAAACAGTAATGTGAAAGAAACTAGTTAAAAAAATTAAATTCTAACATTTTTTATAATGTATATTTATAGCATCAATCTCAGTCATTTAGTATTTTAATTTTAGGCATTAACCAAAAAAATGTGATTTTTTTTATTGCATGCAGTCACTTCCTAAGCAAGAAAATTAAAATTGTGAGTAATTTTTATTATCTTGAATCATGATCTCATAATATGGGGGTCGTCTTAAAATTCAGGTTGTATTATTTTCAGGCGAATACGGTATACAGAAAAAGTTTATTGCAGAGAAATCTGCAAGAAGAATGTAACTACACATAAAATCATAAACTATAATTTCTGTAAATTTTACGGGTAAACCATAACAGTTGGCATGTCTGAAATAAATGCTAGTTAAGGTGAAGTGCACATTTAGAAGTAAAAACAGCTGCATGAGAACTGAAAGGATGAAGTGGTTCAAACAAAATCTCTTTCAAGTGTTGGAAATAATGATGAGAAAAGAAAGATAGAGACAGTGCAAGACATCACACCTGCTATTTGCCAATGCACAGTGTGGACCAGGGAAGAGAGACGCTGTAGTCAAGCCTGAGAGATAGATAGATAGAGAGAGAGAGAGCTGGATAACGGAAAATAATTAAATAACAGTGCAGACAAGAAACAAGGCGAACAAGCATACAGAGTGTGAACTGTAACGAGGACGAAACAAGGTAGGTAAGTATGGTCTGTTTCATATAAGTTGGCGAGATTCTGACGGTCAGTGAGTGGCGATTGACGTATACGAAACAAAGAAAGTGCCATTTACAAAATCCTGCATCAGCTGATGCATGGACGAACAAAATTGTTACATTGGCTATTCTGGGTGCACTGCCGACGCACATTACACAAGCTGAAAATACGCGGTAAAGAAAGAGTTCTCAAATTAATTAATACACTTAATTTTACGTGGTCACAAAACAGCAGTTGTTAGTGTTACAAACTAAACTTCATGATAAAGTAGTAATGTATAGGTGTTAAAAATGAAATGCACAATAAAACGATCCGTATCCAAATGGAAAGCCACTTGCAATTCTTAAGTTATTTCAAGTCAAAGTCACATATTTCCAACTAGAACTGTTTAGTATCAGTAATAGCAGAATTACTGCATTGCAAACAACAGTCGTTGGTGAATTGTTGGCGAATAGAAGTGTGTTGTCAATTCAAATATCCTGAATTACTTTTAGTCCCAGTTTTATATTAGATATGACGTCCAAAGTGTGTTAATAGCTACAACTACTGTTTCGCAAATGTTAACCCAAATTCGCTGTCTTGGATAAATTTAAAAAAATGGGCAAATATTTAATTTTATACAAGGTTATAAATTTTTACTTTTAATAACCTACAAATTTTTAGGACAGATGTCAGTCTAAAAAATCTTAAAATTTGTTTAGCATTACAATACAATGACAAGTGGATTAGCTGACAGCGTGTTGATAAACTATACAGGCTCCACTTGACGCACCAGCTGATGGTGAAACGATACATAAATGAAAAGAACACATTTGGCGCTACTTTCGTCGAACTGTCAAAATCTCGCCAACTTACATGGGACAGACCATAGATAGGGTTTAACATCTTGTCGACGGTCATTAGTGTCGGAGCAAGTCGCTCGCAGAAACATTAATGGCAACGGAATCTTCCACAGCCTTCTCAGGAACAATCCCAGACTTCACCTGGAGTGATGTCGGGAAACCACGGAAAACAGAAATAAGGATGGCCGAACCGGGATTCAAACACACGTCCTCCCGAACGCAAGTCGGATGTCTGATGTTTAATCACTGCACCACTTCGTCAAGTGGTGAAACAATGACAGGAGTCATGGTTAACTATGGGGTTACACAAGCAATGGTACAGGAACTGAAGTTAGAATGAGACGGCATGGACAAAAACAAAAAATGGGAACGGATTTCCAGGAAAATTACAGGTGAAGTATACAAAAAATTGACCCAGGAAGATCAAGAAACGGAAACAAGGAGGTAATTGCTGCAATGCGAGTACGGTGAAGTATGGCAGTAGAGGAGTGTTGGAGACACAAGATGGTAAGCACAATATTTATAGTCAGCTGTCAAAGCTGCAGACTGTAAAAACATAAGTTGTATTATTTTTTCTAAAAATATATCAAAGTGATGTAATAATGCTTCTAGTGCATGAAACACTTTCTTGCAACCAATTTGTACAAATACTGTTTCACTACATCATTATTTTCAACAAATGTTATTTATCATAACATATAAATGGGTACATATCCTTATTTTATAACTTTTGGATGTTAAAGCTATTATAAATTTTTTTTTTATTCATAAGAGCATGAACTGCTCACACCCAGTTAATAATGCATACTTCCAAAAACCTTAATGTAAAACACCAGCTATTAATACAAGTTATCCCACATGCAGTACCAATTATAATAAATATTCAAAAAAGACACCCCGTGAACCAAAACAGTGATGCAAACGTGTGAAATCTGCTCAACTTAAAAATGCCAGATGTTGAATTCAAGTTAAATGAAAGATGTATAATAGACCACAATTATTCTGAAAATGTTATAAAATATATCAGTATCCTGCGAATCAAGAGACTTTTGACACAAAAACACGGCAAGCGCTAACACAGATAAACAATACGGCCGCCAACCAAAGTTGACACTCAGGCTTGAACATGCAAATAGTAGCCTTTTGTCTAGCGTTCGGACCATCCTGATCAAACTGGTGTCCTGAACACACTCGCGAGCACGTTTCACGACTGATAACATTCATTTTCATATGCAAAACAGATAAGTGCACATTATTTTTTTTACTCTTGGCTTTGGAAATAACCTAAAATAATATATGCCCAGTTTTCAAAATTCAATGTGTAGTCTTCCGCCATTAGTTTAATTAAGTAAATAAATAAAAAAGCTACATGACAAAGTCAAACCTGCCCAAAAAACGAAGAAAACTTTGGTTATATTTCAAAAAGGACAAAACTGCCAAATGTTTCGACTGTTCAAAATACTTGAGAACACCAACAGGTTAGTTGATAAATAAGTAGTAGTATAATTTTAGTAGCTAGGAGTAAAACATAAACGGAATGAGTACCTAACACTCCTTTTTTCAGTAAGAAATTTAATGGAATTTTGGAGTTTGTCGTGAAGAAAGACAGTGTAAAAAAAAATGTATTGTTGCTTTGCATGTTTATTTAGTCAATGCCTACAAAAAACATTAAATAGATATCAATAATGTAATAAAATTCCCATCTTTTTTTTCCTTACAGGGGAACTGGTTGAGACAAAACCTACAATATTGCCAAATGTGCATGATAACAGTTAACGACTTAAGTTTACGAAAAATAAATGCCATGTAGAGTCTAAATATTGTTACCATCACTTTTGTTTCAAGGGTACTTAGCAATCATAACACACTATTAATTTTATTGCATAAAAATTTGAACTTCATGAATAATTTAAATGTTGATTCAAAAGTAGATTCAAACTGTAAATCTCTCACTGATTTGCAAATAGTGTGAGAACAGCATAAAAAAAACCCGACAGGTTACCATATACATATGTTTCAAACATACAAACTTTAAGAAAAAGTATCACTTTAAAATTGTTAAAATAGACAATTTTTTTGTTTGTTTATACTTCCATATTCTCGGAAACAATATTAACATATTGTTTTATCAACACGAAAGTTTTTGCTCACTGCTACAGGTTCTTCAATCACAATTTAATTCACAGTATAACTCCCATTTTAGGAGTACCCATGATTCCCAAGATACTGTTGCCGCAAAATCAAAAATAAAGAATTTTGACGCCCAAAAAAACACTATTTTCAAATTGAAATATTGATTTCATTCAAAGGGCAGACATCTTGAGAATAAAATGATTCCCATTTAAACGTATATTTGACATCCCCTTGAATCAAAAAATGTTGAAACACTGAGTGGTGCAAAGTTTTACAAAGCCTCTGGCATAAAAACAAAATTTCATTAAATTAAATATGAATCTAATTAAAAATGCAGATGTCTTAAGAATTAAATAATGCCCCAGAAGTATATATAATTTCTGGCGGCAGGTAAAATGGTTAAACATACCTTCTAGAGTGTGCTGTGTTTCATTCGCTTCTCCCGAGAAAACCAGAGGATTAATAAAAAATGTATGAACATTATTTTAATATGCAGACTTTTAATATAAGAATAAAATTGCACAAGTTAAAATACACCTTGCTGAAGGGGAAAGGAAGTCGAGTGTCGCATATTTATTTAGTGCCATACTATAATTTTCAGTGCGCGTTAATCCATTTTCAGGTCTTATTACAAGAAAACATAAGGAGTTAGTAATTAAATATTGTTTTAATTGAATATTACATTACTATGACATAATATATTTCAAACCAGAGTAGTTTTGAGACCGTTCAAGGACGTGACATACTTTTGCTACAGCAGCAACTGTGCTCCCATCTGTATCCCCACGAAATGACTTTCTCATGCGTAAAATGCAAATATGTAAACAAATTCCCAGGGTTTTGTATTTTCTGCAGGTTACATATGTATTTGTAAAGTAACATAGTTCCATCCGCAATGACTAGATTGCAAACAAAGCAATGATTATTTCGCATGCAATCACCAATGCTTTATGACAACAGCTCGCCATTTTGTGTCTCAGGCATCCCTTCCCACTCCAGCTACAAGGTGAATATAAGTCATTTATTTATTAAAATTGTGCACTGCTTTGAAATGGAACATTTCTGCAATAAATAATATTTATTTTAATGTGATTGTCGACATTCAGGCAGACTCTGTAGCACAGTTAATTTATGAATAACCTCGTTGCTTGCCTTGTTAACTGCCTGAGCTCGCATTTTTGATCAGCCGATGCCAGATTTAATTGTGAAGTACTTTATTATTATGAATTAAAATTTGCTGTCTTAACAATTTCCCCCATTTCCTAATACTTTTAGTAACACATACGTACTGTAATGTCCAGACTGCGACTGCATAAGAACAACAATTAACATCTTATTATAGACATTAAATCAAATTAGCANATACGTGCTGTAATGTCCAGACTGCGACTGCATAAGAACAACAATTAACATCTTATTATAGACATTAAATCAAATTCGCAGTATATTAAAGATGCTCCACAGTTTTGTCTCGTGACTTTGCTTTAGAATAAAATTTCAAATGTTTGCGATATTGAATTACAATACACATAATGTTTCAAATATATTGTGAACATATGAATGAATACTATAGAAAAATAAAACTATAAGGATTCTCAATTATTCGTTTTTCAGTGGATCAACAAGAAAAACGAAGCATGCAGGAAAATATTGGATGCAGACTTGGATTTCAGACCAGAGAAATAACTTGCATAACCTCAAATTGCATGTTTGTTTAAACCAACAGACTAAAGATGTCATTAAAAACAAAAACAACTTATTCAAGTCAACTCTAATTCTAACCAAACATGCAGCCGATACTGGCATGGCTCTAACCTCATTCCATAATTCAATTTACAATAAGGCCATAGAACGTTAAATACAGTGTCAGAGAGAGAGAGTGCGATTCATTCTCATTATCACCAACCAACAAGCAAATGCAGTAAACGCAATAATAAGAATAAGAGATGGTTTCTCATTGTCGCCAACCGACAAATGCAATAGACATAGGAAGAATGATAGTCTAGAACACGAAAAACTGTTGCTGAATGTCAACTAATACTATTGATACCTAGAGCCACATGCTAAATAATGCGAAATTTGGTGATAAACCCACTAAAATTCAAATTGTTAAAATGTAAAATTACGCCAACAACGCCATAAAATACTGTATTTTACGCTTGTAAGTCCAATACAGCAGGTTGCTTTTCAGACTTAACTGTAAGATATAACAATACTACCGTATTTTATAAGTATCTTAATTATTTGAGTCGCTGGCATGTGTATATATTCCAGCATAAAAAAACTGCATTAAATAAATGCAGTCAGTACCGCTTCTTGCGATTTGTTTCAGCGCGCACGGTTATTGTTCAAATCGACTGATGTGTGGGTAGGGAAAGAAAATGGCAGACTAGGGAAAAAAACCTGACTTGATAAAAGTCTCGATACACAATGGCAAGAATATTTTACTGTACTCTGCTTTAATACGTAACCACGTAAATTTCGAAGCTGAAAGCCTGTATGTTTGAGTACAAGTTAAAATTAAAAGCAAAACACATCAGGCTTTTGAAAAAGTTACCACAACAAGTATTAGTGCAAACTGTCCATTTCAGAAAGTTTAGTAGTAAAATCTAACAGACAATGTGACCAACCTAAACAGTAAATTTTCTTGTTTACAAAGTATTCTGAGCTTATGAAAGATGAATTGCTGCATGATGTACTGTATGTTGGTAAGTTGGTGCTTTTGATGATAGCTTTGGAAGAAAACATTTAGAACTAAAAGCTGTAATTTAATTAAAAGTTTTAATTATGCTCAGAACATTTTTAGTTCAAATTATGCTTTTAAAACAATATAGAATTTTTTTTTTTGCTTTTAGAGAAATGGCTTCATAAGCATGGTTGGTTGTAGATACCGTTGTACACCGGACATTTGTAGATTTTAACCAATAATTTTATTTCAGGGTANATAAGCATGGTTGGTTGTAGATACCGTTGTACACCGGACATTTGTAGATTTTAACCAATAATTTTATTTCAGGGTACAACAGTAGTGAAATTGTGAGAAATATAAACCAATGTATGGTAACAAAGACTGAACTGGTAGCTGGATACACGGTCTTGCAGAAAAAACCACATAAGCATTCTTGACTTGCTGTGCATGGTAAATGGTGATTTTCCCCTGTTTGGAGATGCTGCATTGAAAGTGATCAGGATCCCAAGATCTTTCTCCAAGTATTCTGTGATTGTAAATGAAGATCACTCTTGTCTGGAAATGCAGAAATGTTAACAACGGTGGCCTTTCCTTNCAAGTATTCTGTGATTGTAAATGAAGATCACTCTTGTCTGGAAATGCAGAAATGTTAACAACGGTGGCCTTTCCTTAAACTTGCGACTAAATTTTTCTCCTTTTTTATTTCTGCAAACAAGCTAATGAAGAGTTTTGCTTAGAAGCTATGATGCCATACCGTGTGTACTAATTTCTGTTCTTTACCTTACAGTAAACCACAGGTTGAATATTACTTCTTGNGCTATGATGCCATACCGTGTGTACTAATTTCTGTTCTTTACCTTACAGTAAACCACAGGTTGAATATTACTTCTTGTTACAGTTTAGTTTTTGTAGTCATCGTGATTTTGTGCTGAATTATTTTGTAAGCAGTCTATACGTATTTTTTTGTATTGTTATGTGTAAATATAGCATGTTCAACTTAAAATGATAAAAACACATGAGACTTTTAAGAAAACTGGTGTCAATTGCCAAATCACTTTTTGTAACAAAGATGAAATCTTGAATTTTTTATGATGAAATACATTAGAAAACATAACCACAAAATCTTGGACCTATCAGTAGCACCAGTTGTCGATTATCAGTGTTGTTATGCATTCATATAGCGTTAAAGAACAAATTATGAGTGCAATCTGGTGAATATACGGATGAGAAATACGGTAAAACACAAATAATGGGAACAAATCATCGAACATCCACTGTATTTCATTGCTAAACGATTATCCCAAATATAAGATTATATAAAAAACCCTGAATAAAAGGGATTGCAGCACCAAGGTTTTACTGCAAAAGCTAATTCTTGTGAGCGTTACGACTTATTACTTCTGTTTGCTGGGCAAGAAAGTTGCAATTTTTTTTAAAATTTAAAGTAAATAAACTATGGATCAACTTGTGCCCGTTGCAGCAGAAAAAAAATTCTATACTGANTTGCAGCAGAAAAAAATTCTATACTAAAATCAATCATTTTCTCATTTTCTATGTGTGAGCAGCTTCATGACAATTTTGATGTAGGTAGGATGGGCTTCAAGTCTCATCATCTGTCATTACAGACAAAACATTTGACACTTGGGTGGAAAACACCTGACGCTGGAGAATATACTTTAAGTCTGTTTACTTGTTACTACTTCTATATGATCTGTCAAGAAATGGAATTCTTACATGAAATAGCCTAATATCACTGTTAGATCTGTGCTCGTAAAATAGGGCTTTACTATAATCCAAGACTACTATCTTTTCCAATGATGTGCTTCAAAGAGTTGACTAATACACTTGTAGGTTGGTGACAATGAGAATGAATCACACAATCTATGATCTTGTTATTGTAAAATGAATTTGGTACAAGGTTGCAGATGCAGTATTTTAACTGTGTGGTTATTAGCGGAAACTATAGGTTGCGGGTTTGGTTAGTATCGTAGGAGTTTGAAAACAGACCAGCAAGTTATGGTTGTCAAAATCGTTGCAAATAAATACGCTGTTGCACTTTCCACCAATGGATTGAGAATAGCTCAGCATACGAAAAACGTTGGACATTAAAATAAAAAATTAAATTTAGCTCAAATTAAAGACATGTTGCTTTAAATAAACATGCATTTTAAGGTTATGTACCGTATTTATCAGATCTAAAATTCAAGTCAGCATTCATTGTTTTCCCACATGCTTAGTTTTTCTTTGTTGGTCTACTGAAAAATGAATTTTTAAGAATCCATTGTACATACACAACAGTCATACTTACTTACAATGAACACACCACATTTACCCAAATTCAAGATGCCCACTTAAAGTCACAATTTATTGACACAGGAAAGTAATTATGGTTTCCAAAAAACACCACAACAAATTCCTTTACACAATCTTGCCAGTAAAATGGATCAAAACAGCGCAGTGGCTTCACATGTCCACACACTCTTCAACAGAGTTCCATGTTGCATACAGCAACTGAGAGTTTAAGCAATTTGCACGCAATGGATCAAGATTGTTTTTGATCGCGACCTGTTCCAATTAGTTTGGAAACCACATCAGTCAGCTCACCACAGTTTTTCTCCACTTTCTATTATAACTGCTTCCACCATCAAGCATCAACAATATTCCACTGCCCCAGATGAACATTGTACAGAGAATGGCTCACAAAACTGTCCTNTTCTATTATAACTGCTTCCACCATCAAGCATCAACAATATTCCACTGCCCCAGATGAACATTGTACAGAGAATGGCACACAAAACTGTCGTAGTGCAGTAAAATCTCATTATTCCTGTTTTTATTTGGCTTCCATCTGTTTTGCTTGAGCCAATCTCACAAAATTCCCCATTCCGCCGCAGCAGTTTTCATAGCGTTTCTGCTCTCATTTAAGTTACGATTCAATCCCCTCTGAACATTGTGTATGAAAATAATACTGGTATTATAAAACATATTTTTGTACAAAATGAAACCTAATGTAAGTTTAAGTAATGGGCAACATTTCAAATAACTCACGTGGTCATAATAAAACAAGAAACAAAACTTAATCAACTAGTTTTAAAGTAAACAATTGGAACTTCACAGTATATGGCATAAATATTTTTAACACAAACATAAATGCCTAATTTTTAATACACTAGAAAGTCGATTACGTGGACTAATGGTAATTTGGATTATCGAAAATACGGATAACGGAAATATGTTGAAAATGATAAAAGAATTTGTAAAAAATCATTTTCACGCGTTAAATTTATTACACACGTACAGAAGATAGTAAGATTATCCAAAACAGAAACTGTACATAATATAAAAAAATTAAATCAGCTAACAGGTAACCACCCCCTTCCCGGACGGGTTTAGGGCACATCACAAGAGCCGACACAAGTGCTTGTCTCTCCTCCGCAGGTAATGGAAACACTGTGATGAAAGAGACTTTCGTAATTTTTCTATTCTCTATTTTTAAAACGAGTTTAGATAACCGGTCATCCGTATAATTAACGTTCTGATAATAGACTATCTACTGTACTGCAATTTTTTTCTTTCATCCTTTGAACCATGAAAGCTTGGGAATGTAATTTGACAAAGTTTTACAGAGTGGCATAGACGTCCATCGTACAGAATATGAATACTTTGTTCCATTACGCAGATCATTTTCATACACGAATGTACTTGTACCAGAAACTGAAATGCATCCTTGTTGGGGGAGGGGGAAGGAGGAATCTTTGGATGCATCACAAAGGGCCTAAAGATAACATTCAAATGCATTTGTACCTTGCCACCTGTGGGCTACCTGCTATTTGAGACTTGTTTTGGTTTGGCTGGTATTTACCATTTCCTGTTAGCACTTAACATGGAAGTATAAACTGATGCATTCTTTCTTCGCTTCTGCTACAGAAATTTCTCTCTCTTCTGTTATGCCCATGGACATAACCAAAGGTACCAGAAATTAGGTACTGTGAGACTGGCTTTAGTGTTACTGTACTCGTCTAGTAAAATATGGCACAAGGGAAAATATTTTATCTGCAAATTCAGAAAAAACTCAAGCAAATTAATTGTATTGATAACAGTTGGTAAATTAACTATTTAGTGCTGATGTACAATGCTCTTTACTTTCCCACAACAAAGCACAACTGAATGTTCACTGGGAAATCTGCAATTAGGATGAGTGCTCATTGCTGCATAAACTTCCATCCTTATTACCAAAATATCTTCCATTTTGTTTTCATTGAACACATACCCAACATGAACCAAACTTATTTTGGAATGTTACAGATGGTTTTGAAGTTGACAATGCAACCAAGCTTGTAATATATAAAAGGGCTGGAATTCAAGTGCTCACAGTCTAGTATTTGTCAACATGCATACACGCAAAGAAGTACGACACATTTCTCAAGCAGTTGCACGATCGCAACGTTTTGCTGGATAGGCCAGTTCCATCAGGCGGCACCGATACGATAGTTGGTACGCATAACCTATCCCTCTGTTCTGTAAGAACCTGTATTCTAATACTGCAGTGTTTTTTTTATATAAATATAACCCCTGCAGTTTATGAAGAACTACTGTGCACTATTTTATTTTAAGTTTCTTTTTAACCAACGCAACACTAAAAAAACCAATATTCCTAGCTGATACAGTTAATGTTTTTCATAAATAAGAAAAATTAGCATAAGGAAAATCACCATATATTATGTTGCAGGTCAGTGCACAGATAAGGAGCCCCCACGCTTTGTGGCCACTAAGTGCCAGAACAACAGCTATTATTTTGGTGTATCATAATTCCAATATTAATAGACTGCAAAGTCTTAGAATAAACAGCAATTATTCCAGAAAGCTGTCACGAGGCCCTTTAGAACTTACAATTAAAAAACTAAATCAAATGTTTCCAGGATTTTTAATATTTGGATCTACTACTTATGTTCACTATCAGTGGCACCCCTGCTCTAAGCCCAATTCTGATTTTTTTTGAACTGGTACAAATGGCATTTATTAACAGCTTGTTTGTGGGCCTGCTATTGCCCCAGCTAGCAGTACGTACATGGGTCACATGCAAAGTTATGTAAGTGTAGTTTAATTGAAGTAAGCTCATGTAAATACCACCATTATCGGCAAGTTTCTCCACAATATACCTCAGTAAGCATCATTCTTCTTGCACATTCCAGCAAAAATAAAAATAACCATAAAATTAAAATGTGCACAAGAATTCTACATTAAAACTTTTTACAGTGGAAACTCTATGTATTGAACCCAGATAGACTGAGTCAGCATCCATGGTACACATTCTGTGGACCAGTTTTTATATATCTGCATTTCAAGACCACAAACGTTGAAAGCCAACATGTATTGGAATCTTTTGTCAGTCACCTGAGAAACGAAAAGAGAATCCAATCACCATTTAAATGCAATGAAAATGGACGCTTTTTTTTAAGGGATGGACAGATACCAATTCCGATGCATCAGCCTATAAACGCAAAATCTGTACGTTACAATCGGCCATCGTCCAACAAAATCATTTCATCAAACCAAAAGATTTAATTATCATGGAAATTACCGTAACTTTATTTTGCAGGAAACATTTTCAAAAAGTATTTATACTTTTGCAACTGAAAAACTAATCTCTTGAATTGATTGTTATTTTCCAGTAACATAATTTGAAATTACTTAACAGATACATATATGGCTGACTTTGGTGTTGCTACACATTTAACTCAACATAAGTTGTACCTGGTGAAATTTGTAAAATAAAATAAATCAACTTATAATACTGGTATCTACTTGTGACGTTAAAATTCATTTGTAAAGAAAATCATTTTACCACCTTAATATTCGTCACACGTTTTCTATCAGTTGTAGTTCAATGGTAAACTTAACTCTTGCTTCATTATGACGTGTCAAAACCACACTGCACACCTTTCTAGAGATGGAAAATAGCATTTAAAATGGACCTTAAAACATTTATTTTATGTTCTATTGCATTTATTAGAGTGTATAAATTTTTAAAGTTATGCAGTGCACAAACACTTATAATCCATTCACGGTATCTTCGATACTTTTGAAAAGAACCTTTGAAAAATCACCCTAGGAGTTACATGTCACCCTGTGTTTTAAATAACTTGTAAAAACAAATATATAGCACTGTGATTAACTTTAAATTATTGTATTCTTTAATAAATGAAACTTTAACTTAGTATCTTCTATAACTTGTAATATTTATTTCGTATTAAATACGAATTAAAAACAGTGAGAGCAGCGATGTGTTGGCAACAGCTAGTAAGAAATAGTTCACAGATAAAATATTGTTTTAACCTTATTTTTCGCATGTATTTGTAAATTAAACGTTGCCTATTGATATAATTGGTATAATTAGGTAGCACTGAAGGAAATATATTTCATTGTTA
>NQII01000939.1:361693-487635 GCA_002778355.1 Clitarchus hookeri
ATGGTAGGGTTCGAGTGTGTCGCAGACCCCACGAATCCATGGACCCAAGTTGTCAACAAGGAACTGTGCAAGCTGGTGGTGGCTCCATAATGGTTTGGGCTGTTTTTACATGGAATGTTCTGGGTCCTCTGGTCCAACTGAACCGATCATTGACTGGAAAGGGTTCTGTTCAGCTACTTGGAGACCACTTGCAGACATTAATGGACTTCATGTGCCCAAACAACGATGTAATTTTTATGGATGACAATGCGCCATGTCACCGGGCCACAACTGTNGGCCCCAACTGTTCGCGATTGGTTTGAAGAAAATTAGGACAATTCCAGGGAATGATTTGGCCACCAAGATCGTCCGATATGAATCCCATCGAACATCTATGGGACATAATCGAGAAGTCAGTTCGTGCACAAACTCCTGCACCGGCAACACTTTCGCAATTATGGACGTCTATAGAGGCAGCATGGCTCAATATTCCTGCCAGGGACTTCCAACGACTTGTTGAGTCCATGCCACGTCGAGTTGCTGCACTTCGCCAGGCAAAAGGAGGTCCGACACGATATTAGGAGCTATCCCATGACTTTTGTCGCCTTAGTGTAAAGAATTGCAACAAATGCAAATACACATAAATCATAAGCAGAGACTGTTTTGAGGTAAAAAATGTTGATAGATTTCGTCAATTTTTTTAGTTGGTTTCAGTGAATTTTTCATCAATTTTAAATTCATTTCATCAAAAATTTTACAGAAAAAATGGTATAGTAATATCAGAAAAATAAAATTATATATATTTGGTTAAAAAATGCTAGCACTCGCACATATTTCATATTGCAACAAACTTTGGCAACTTTGGCGATGGCACAAAAATAAAATAGCAAACATTTAATTTGAAAACCCAAGCACCATCATTAATTCCATATTGCTTGGCTTAAGGTTTGTCTTTCTGTCAGTCATTATATTCCCATACATTGAGAAACTCTTTTCAGTGTCTGCATTGCTGACTGGAATCCATACTGACTTCACTGAAGCATTATCACTGAAGCATTAACGAAGTCAGAA
Organism: Clitarchus hookeri; assembly: GCA_002778355.1. NCBI lineage: Eukaryota > Metazoa > Arthropoda > Insecta > Phasmatodea > Phasmatidae > Clitarchus > Clitarchus hookeri. The sequence continues at coordinate 362,744 of NQII01000939.1, forward strand.
AAATCGCACTTCAGCGAAAGTAACAATTTAACAATTTCGACGTCTTGATCATTTTGAAAAATGTTAAATACAGAATCCCTGAACAACATATATGGTTGCAAACTCTCAGATGAAAGCTCACACACGATAGGTACTTTTTTCATTGCATCACATATTTCATGGTTTTTGAAGACAATTTTAGAATATTTCTTGGATCAAAGAGTTTACCAAGACATTCAATGAATTCCCTACAGTTGTGAGACTCAATTAAATAATTGAATTTTTTGAAACTCCTCTCACCGATCAATTTTAACTGTGAAGTCAAATGTGACTGACTTCGTTTCGAAAACTTTGAAAGTTTATCTGAAGAAAGAAAGGAAATGGAAGGACCCCCCTTTCCCCAAACTTTTAACAATTCAAACATTTTTTCAGGTCACTACATTTTGAGGAGAGAGTTGCTGCCACTGGTGCACAAAATTTTCCAAACACTCAAGTAATTTACAGCTTTTATAACAGTGCTCTACCAGAGCTACCAACAAGATTAAATTANAAAATTTTCCAAACACTCAAGTAATTTACAGCTTTTATAACAGTGCTCTACCAGAGCTACCAACAAGATTAAATTAATTATGCGATGAAAAGTGAAAAGGGACAAAATGCAAACAAAATTAGTTTGTCACCAAGATCAGTTTATTTCCAAAACATAGCGATATCGTTTCAGCGGCAATATTTTCGAAACATTGATTGTAGACTTTCCGATCCCGACTACGTATTGAATCAATTTATCGAATTAGAGTCTTAAATATGTGGATTCACAACGGAAATGTACCTATTTTGACGTGTATAAGCAGCATGCGTGTATAGGACCACCAGAAATTTTTGATGAAAAATTAGGGATAATTAATATTTCACATATAGACCACACTGAATTTTTGTATTCCTATAAATATTGTTAAGTCACGATTCTGTACAAACATGACGTCTATCAATGCACACTTGTGACGCGACTGCGGGCGTGCAAACTACGTATATTTGTCTCGTACAGCAGCGAAACTTTCTCATGAACANCACACTTGTGACGCGACTGCGGGCGTGCAAACTACGTATATTTGTCTCGTACAGCAGCGAAACTTTCTCATGAACAACATCGGTCGAGCTCCAACATGTTTACATTTTGCGCGTCCGTGATGGTTATTTTGTTTATGAACGTGAGCGAAGAAATTTTTGCACAAGTGAAAAGCTATTAATTTTTTTTTTTTACTTCCTTAGAAACTAAGTTAAAATACTAAACTGTACTGTATGCTNAGCTCCAACATGTTTACATTTTGCGCGTCCGTGATGGTTATTTTGTTTATGAACGTGAGCGAAGAAATTTTTGCACAAGTGAAAAGCTATTAATTTTTTTTTTTTACTTCCTTAGAAACTAAGTTAAAATACTAAACTGTACTGTATGCTGACAATTTTTTTTGTGAAAGCGTGTGATCTATACACGCCGAAATACGGTATTTTTTCACACATTTTCTGTGTGTTTTGTTGTATTTCGCGAGGTGTGTTTTTTTTTGGCGAGAAAATGTGTATTTCGCAGTTTTGCATGCCGCGAAAAACAGATGTCTGACTATGCCATAAAATATTCTGCGTGTAACACCGGCAACACAACACAATATAGCAGCAATACTGTCTGTCATTGCATTTACATAACATCATGAACATGATTAAAGGATAGCATTGAATATGCCTCAATGGTAATCGCAGTCATCCTCACTCTCCTGTCTGTGACAAGGTTGGATGTGCTGAAATACATTCTAGCATCGATGCTTCTGACATGAAGCCACACACATCTAGATACCTTAAGAGAATTCTGGGTATGCACTTGAGATGTATAGCTTGCTATAATGTTCCAACTGAGGTCACGAGATTCTACGCATTACAGCTTCTATGCATTGTGTGATCACGGACGCCATGTTGGTCATGCATCTACGTAATTGATATATTGCTTTGAGAAAAATATGTAGTAGTATTGTCTACCGTCACATACTCTATGGCAATTAAAAAAAAATATATGGAATCTTTAAAGTAAACAATAAAAATAAATTTGTAGCGAAAATTTGCGAATTGATGAGATTATAGCGCTTTGACGCCGGTAAACGTGTTTGTAGCATTTATTTGCAGCTATATATTAAAAACGATTTTCCATCATCGCTACGCATGCTGAATATGGCAATATGGTATTTGTTTATGGGCTTTGTAATGGAAATGCTTTTGTTGCTTGTAGAGAATACAACAGACTTGTTTCCTGACCATTCACGCAAACAAAATGTGGATGAATAAGAAACTAGAGTTGGGCCAAACACTAGAATTTCAAACTGAACCTGAACTTAAGGCAAGTTTGGTTCCATTTGGAAAAGAATTCCGCAAAGAAGTTTGGTTTAGGATATGTTCAAAAATTTACCAACATGAATTTAAATAATGCACTCATGCTAAAAACGTCACACGTGAACACCACAAGAGCAGTCTGCGTTGTTTACATTTGATGCAGCGCACTTTTCCCAACATCATCTCGTGCACTTAACAGCGGGAGTTACGAGTGGTGATCAATAGTCACAGTGATCAACAAAATGGCATTATATGACACTCGGATACACACAATCCATGCTGTTGTCGAATACGCAAATCGTAAAGGCCCTTTCACACAATCAAATATTTCTTGAAATTATCTTCCAATTTTTATTGAATTCATTTTATTGAATACAGTAGACTCTCCCTAATCCGGTGTTGTCGGGACCGGGGTACCGTCGGATTAGAGAAAACGCCGGATTAGAGAATTCAGTTATAAGAGGTCACTTATTTNAATACGCAAATCGTAAAGGCCCTTTCACACAATCAAATATTTCTTGAAATTATCTTCCAATTTTTATTGAATTCAATTTATTGAATACTATATGACAACATACAAAAGTCATAATCACGCCTGTGATTGCACGTGCACACTGCAAACAGGAAATTCTTTGTTCCTACTGAAACGCACGAAATAAACATTTCACAGTGAAATGTTTCTGTAAAAATAATGGGCATAAGACGTATTTTTTCAGGCTAGAATTATTTGAGCTTCTATTTTCAAAGTCAGGTCAGTCAGCAACAGGCGAGGCTGTGTTTTACTGTTAACAGAAGGAAAGAAAGAAACACATTTATTAACGAAAGTAAATAATTAAAAGGCAGACAGTTTTCCAGTAGAGATTCCTTAGAAATGGAGATATGAATGCTGATTAAAAGGAAAACTAACAAAAAATTGGACTACATATCCACCTAAAATGCAGCAACCGATACTTTTTAGGAAAATAAGACTATTCATTAGGACACTTGTTTCTTGCAAGGCACAAAATCACAAGATTTTCACGAAATTTCCTTTATTTGAAATTGTGAAATAAACTAACGCTAGACAAAAACAGGAAATAATTGTGCAAGATTCACGTGTAAAGTAATAAAAATGTACTTGGTTCGGGCGATTGATTACGGTTGTGCGAGATGAATAGTTTGCTAGTCTGAATGGCATTCAGTAGTATCGAATAAGATGTTAACACTTAAAATGGTGTTTGCTTAGGTTATTGGAAAATGTGCTGATTTAAACTTGGTAAGTTACTCNATAAGATGTTAACACTTAAAATGGTGTTTGCTTAGGTTATTGGAAAATGTGCTGATTTAAACTTGGTAAGTTACTCATATGGGAATATAAGTTACAAAAGGAGAATTTTAAAAGTTGTAGTGTGCAAGTATAACAATACAAATATGAAGAGAGTATGTGTGCCTTAAACTGGAGCAACTAGAACTTTCGCAAACCTCAGCAGCACCTGCGGAGAAAACAGACCTCTACAATGATGGTGGATAGGTTACGTCAACAAACTAGCCTTTACGGCTAAAAATGTGAATAAAAATAAGTTATTTAGTGTAATACTTTTTATGTTCTTTAAGTACAAAAACACGCAAATGATGCAACATAATAAAATTTTACTAGTTTTCGTAAGCCACAAGGTTTGTGCAGTCAAATTATTCACCAATGGAAATTGGTGATTATCCAAGAATTCTTTTACTTCTTGCATTTGCAGAATAGGTCTTCTTATGGTAGCATTTGAAAAGCACATTTAAATTCTGTGTGGGAATTATGCTGGCGATGCATCTGTTACTTTTATACATTCAAACAATATATGTACATAAAATCAAGCATTTCAATTCAATATTTTGCTGAAAGAAAATTAAGTGTATACATACTTATTGTTTGTATCATTTGTATAACATTTAAAACTCACAAAAAATTTTGATAATTTTTTTTGACAAAGTAGTTGAAAAAACACCAAAATTACATCAAAACTGAAGAAATTAACTAAACCTTTTCACAGAAAACAGATTTGTTTGTTTATTCATAAACAAATTAAAAGTGTAAAAGATAGGACGTGTTCTGTTAAAATTATTCTTTACAACTGCAGATATGAACACCGTACCTTCATTGTTATTTTTAATTCCGACCCCCTCAATGAAAGAATACCTTATTGGCATACTCGGCATGTGTAAGGATGAGCGGCATAGTTCGGCATACGTACAGAACACAGTTAATTTTACCACTGCTCTACAAAGGCTACACTGTAACACTACAACTACGATCCCATTTCATTCCGCCCCGTGTGGTCCCTGCTCTGGCCTTGCACAANGCGTAGCACAAGAGTACGCGCCAACTTAACAACTGCAACTATATACCAGTTGACATTTAGACACATGTTTATATAACCTTCTTGGCTTGGAATATTCTATACTACCCTTAAGTACTTACCATCCCTTCAACACATTGTGTACACATTTATTAAAAATCAAACCAGAAGTGATTTTGAAGCATCCCCAACAACATTGCTTCATGACATTTCAGTTACATTATTTTTTCACTTCTCGAGTTTTGTTATACCAAAGTTTACATTAGGACTACCTGAATGCTGAGTAATAATCATATTAAATTAACTTCAGGGTGTAAAATTATTACACATTAACCATTAAGTTTTCCTTATTCAGTGAATAAATTTGAAATAGCGCTTTTGGACTCTAAACTACAATTAGTGTATTTCTGTCCCTTGAAATTATAGGACTCAAGTTGTTTTAAATGCCCAATACTAGTACAAAGTACCTGATAACCACTAATCACACACCCGTAAGTTTAAATATTTACTTTACACTGCAATCATTCACTCCAAATACATGGACCTCTCACACACAACCAACCTTAACACTAATAATGAAAACACGTGCGCGACATATATTACTTTACATAATAATAACAAATGGCACCAGGTTTAGACCTTGGTGCTTTTACCTTTGTTAAAACCACCCCTGCCGCCACTGCTAAAACACAGAAGCATACACATTGAATCAGTACTGTGGTCGACGCCAAGTCTCTTCAGTACAAGCAGGCCCATCTTCACTCTCCACAGCTCCCGTATAGTCAAAGTCAGAGTCGCATCAGTCAGTCAGTCCACCTAACGCTTACACAATAATCAATATTTCACAGCCAGTCAAGTGTGACACAAGGCCTATATTTACTGTCTGTGATGTCACCTAAGTATACCTTTACCAGGGGTGGCATTAATACCTTTGTTCACCAATGGCTCTTACCATTTTTACAATGCTACATTACTTCTATACCCGTATTTACATTTTACACACTCATTTGATATACCAAACAGGCAACTTGGTCCATCCATTATCAGTACACCTTTTTCGTACACACCTCTAAACGGAATTTTTTTTAGCCTATAATAGTTGCACCTTTGTTTTATACGACTCAATTCATGTGGCTTACCAACAGACCAGTAAAACCGTAACACAATAACCCGTCTCTAATTCTCTAATGTTATTTACAAGGCTTACCAACCAAGATACCATTGGAATTAATTCTCTTTAACCCATTATGACCATTACACCAGATTTTTACCATGAACTTAACAAAGAATAACCCAATTTCTATATAAAGAATCAAGACCTTGACAGTTAACCAAAACAACCAATTATCACTAATAATGAGGTTGTATTAGACATGACCTGTTTTAATATGCCCAATAACCATTTTCGGTACCACCTTCTGAGAATTATTTTTTTGCCTCTCTAGCATTAAACCAATACCAGTGACCTATTAAGTTCCCACGTGTCAAGTCAAAGAGTGATTTATGGAACCTGTTGAGATCTGACACAAGAAACAACTACTTTTCATTAATCCACAAATCAATTTGCACAGCAAGTAAAAAACAACACCTGAATTACAAGTAACTTCTTGTAATAAATATCATATCTACTCACATAAGTCTTATTCTAAAGTAAAAATACACCAATCACCTACATCTTTATAACTGGGTGAAGAAAATTACCACATTATCATTGAAGTGACAACTTCACTGCAACCTACCATGGCCTAAATAAATTATATAGTTCAAAACATTTTTGATAGATTTTCTAAAATGAAAATACTAACTCTGTGTACAACCACTATTCAATAATATTTAATATGCCTGTATATCTACAGGGCAGCCATGATGCAAAATTCTGGTGAGCAACAATTTGCATTACCTTAAAGCATTGCGTGAGTAAATATGACATTCACATCCATATCATAACATGCAAAAGAAACTACTGTTACCAAATAGCTGAAAAATCTTGGGACATCAAATGACCACACACACAACTGGAAAAATGCTCTGCCTGCAAGGATGTAATTAATGTGGTAACTTATTTTCTGCATGAAAGACTAACAGCCACTCATAAAAATTTGTAAACTTACGGATTAAATAATATTCTTAAGAAAAATCCATTGCCTCCCTTCCCCCAATAAATATGCATGCTAGTAGACCACACCTTTTATTTAAATCCTATTAACAGTGTATGATGATTGTGTCAACCCCTTACCTAAATTCTACATTTACTGCAAGTGTACACCTCAAATCTCCAGGGATTGTATTGCGTATGCTTCAATGGTGCACATTTCCTCTAACATTTTTAGTGTCCTGTCAAATCCATGCATCAACAAATTCAGGTTGTACTTTTAATGACAGCTTTTTAAAATTTTTACATAAATAAGATTTAAGTAAATGTGTCTTATATTTTCATTTCCCATTACTTTACACAAATTAGGCTAGGCGTACAGCAACTTTTAAGCACCAAACACAAAAGCAAACCTTATTGACCATGTTGAACATCGGATGAACCTGTCTGAACCAATATAGATACCCGTATCATTAAGAGTATCGAGGGGGAAGAAAAAAAAACCACTCAAATGTTTGATTCGGAAGGCCACAATTTCAATTCTTTACTCGCTTTGCTTAGCTCATTACGTACTAACAAACTGCCAAACTATATAACAAAATCAGGCGATCATACATTGGGAAATATGTTAATATGGGTGGATGCACTTCAGTTACAGCTGCTGAAAACTTGATCCAGAGGCATCACCCTCCAGGTTAGGTATGGATAGAACTGTAGTCTCGGCTTTACCCAGCTTGTCAAAAAAATTTCATCGCGATAGCATACAATCTATCATTTGAATAGTTTTATATGTTTAAACAGAGAATGACCCAGCCCGCATAAAGGCTGAACAACAGCGGACACTGCATTAGCTGCCATTTCATTCCGAAAATACTAGTTTTTGTACGGGCACAGGAGAATATTTTTGCAACACCCGAGACCGAGAACATTATTCTCAATTATGAACAAAACAAAAAAAAAAAAACATTCTGCTTTTGTGACGTCCAAGTCAGCATCTGTAGTGTTAAAATACTGGAGACCTTGTTTTTATCCTAGCTTTTTACATTCCCTTCATCTTCCTTTTGATGTAGGGCGATGCATACCTAAGATTCGATTTAAAACTTACCACATCCACGTGTTTTCATTATGCCTACAGTTTCCCTGTGTGTTTNTATCCTAGCTTTTTACATTCCCTTCATCTTCCTTTTGATGTAGGGTGATGCATACCTAAGATTCGATTTAAAACTTACCACATCCACGTGTTTTCATTATGCCTACAGTTTCCCTGTGTGTTTTAAACACTTCCCATGATTGGTTCATCTCTACCACCATATGTACAGTTTACATGGAAAATCAGCACTGTACAAATCCTTGTATTTTTTAAAGTATTACTTTCTGTTAAACTTGCTTATTTTTAAACAAGATAAACCCACTCATAAAATGAATCAGAAAACACATTAATATACTGTTCCTACTGTTAACTTAAAATCACATTACAGTAATGCTCACAAGTTACGATGAGCTACGTCCCGTACACAAGTCATGTCGAGTGATTTCACGTATATTTTGTTATCTTAAATGTGCAAAACACATCACCGCCTTCTCTATGACCCACAAAACTTAAGCTTAATATCACTATACAATATTTAAACCNATAAAGCAAACAAAACATGCAGCATACATTAAAACTTCTCAAATATGTCTAGCAACTGCTATACGGCAAAACTCCATTCCTTAATTGAAAATTCAACACCACAAGAGCTATTCAGCAACTCAACAGCTTCTCTTGATAGCCATGTTTAGTACATGATGGGCGGGTAAATTTTGTTGACAGAATGGGCGAATACGACGATAGACAAAGAGAAACAGAGTCTCGGATTCGTCAGTAACAGTCAACGAGAGAGAAGACGCTAGTGTCAAAGGGACTTCTTTATTTACATCTTATAAGATCTCCAAATTTACCATTAAACAAACATTTACCATTAACTCACAAAGAGAACAGTACCGCACATAAACTAGAATATTATAATAATAGAACATTTGTGTAACAAAATTGAAGGGACCAAAGTTTTTTGTTTGTTGTAGAGGGGTTCTTTATAGAAGAATTTAAAATGCGTCTTTTTTTAGATGGATTTTCTTTTTGAACACTTATAAAGTAAACCATTATGACCATTTTAAATAAATTACCATTGTGATAACATTATGTACACAAAAAATTTGCAAATTTCTTAAATTTTCAATAAATAATAAAAACCCTTGCGATAAAAAAAGGTAACCACAAAAGTGAGACAATAGAGCTTCTACAGCACTTAGTTTTGTACAAAAGGAGAAATATAAGAGGAAAGTAAATATAATCAGACTTTGCAGTCTTTGTTATGAAGAGGTTTTCTACACCGAAGGATAAATAATGTTACAAAGAGATTAAAATGAATTATATCATATACAAATATGACAGGACCAAACTCAAATTTTGTTATAGAGAGGTTTTACTACTAAGATGCAAAACATTTCGCAAACCTCAATAGCATCGGCTGAGAAAACCCTAATCGAAAAGTATGATGGCTTAAGGGTAACCTCTCCTGAGAAATACCTACATATTATGTCATAGGCCAGTGAATGTCCTTTTATTACGTTCTCATTGCAAATTATTCCATTTTAGCAAGGGTATTATTTATCCCACATTAATTTTTAGGATTTTTTGACGGTCCCTGAAAACTTCTACTTGCTATTTTTGTAACCTACGTGTCCATTACATTAGGGTTCGACTTTTGTTTCAGCAGTCTTCTCCAATAAAGTCAATATTGCTAAACTCATTTCGGAAATAATGCATGCTACTTCTACATAATGAGTGTCAACCAGCAGAATAAAAATACAAAAAATTACACTGGCGTATGAAATGTGAACGTAATCTGAAAAACATTTTAAAGTCATTCCTGATCATGAAATTTGTAGCCCTTTCCTACCTGGATCCCGTCCACCTCTAATCAACAGCGAACAACCAAAACTTGGGTGGATTCAGTTGTTGGCGAACAATAAAAAATGTAGCCTGTCTATTTGACGAGTTATTATTTTCGTACTCGTTTAAAATTCTGACCAAGAGTACAAGACAGTAGAAGTAGCAATGTTTAAAACGGAAGCTACAGTAAAACCCTTTTCTGAAGTTTCCCTGATTAACAAGCACACATTTGCCAGTATTCTTCTTAGGGTTTCCCTGTATTTATACTTTTTGCTAATCCTTCGTTGTCAAAAACATGAAGCATGCAAACGGATAGCAAAGTTTGAGATGTGGTAAAATATATTATTTGAAGCATAATTTCTTTAAGAATGTTGGCAGGACGATGGATAATTGTCTGTGGTTAAGCAATCTACACTTGTTCACTGAACTAATGAATGGCATGTTACACAGTCTTTCATGCAAAAAATAAGAAACACCAGTGTAAGAAAATTGTGGAAAAATTTCTGGTGGTAATTTTTACACAGAACCAAATGATATACTCCTAATTTGGCGTTCACCCATTTATGTACTGTGATTTACAGTATAAGAATACCTTAGAAAAAAATCTTATAAAAAAACCATAACTATGACAATAACTAGAAACAAATTACATTCATATTTACTTGTGTACCAGGCCAAATTTATACAGATGGCTTCAAAACTAACGATAATTCACCATGCGTGGTAACCCATTTACCACGTCTTCCAAACGTACATGGTTATTTCACTAACCACATCACCTGATCACACCGTCGCTCCTTACATCACTATAACAAAATCTACAAAATTCCACACCAACAGCTAATGAAACACCAGCGGAACATCAACAACACAGTGTTTTTCTGAGCTCAGGATCAAACTCTTGAAACTAGAAATATTGAACATGCACACAAGTAAATATGACACCATGGCACAGTACCATGTCTTGACATGAACTGTAACTCTTTTAAGAAAATGTTAAATTTTGCCATATTTAAATAGTCAACTCTTGAATCCCCAGGGGCACGGTAAATCAAAATCACGGGAAACCATTCAGCTAACTACATATGTGCGATAAGTCATGCTTGTACGTGTCCGATGGAAAAAATCACACAATTTATTGATGAAAATTAATTTACTTTCTGTATTCTGGACAAAATGATACTCNATAATTCACCATGCGTGGTAACCCATTTACCACGTCTTCCAAACGTACATGGTTATTTCACTAACCACATCACCTTATCACACCGTCGCTCCTTACATCACTAAAACAAAATCTACAAAATTCCACACCAACAGCTAATGAAACACCAGCGGAACATCAACAACACAGTGTTTTTCTGAGCTCAGGATCAAACTCTTGAAACTAGAAATATTGAACATGCACACAAGTAAATATGACACCATGGCACAGTACCATGTCTTGACATGAACTGTAACTCATTTAAGAAAATGTTAAATTTTGCCATATTTAAATAGTCAACTCTTGAATCCCCAGGGGCACGGTAAATCAAAATCACGGGAAACCATTCAGCTAACTACATATGTGCGATAAGTCATGCTTGTNATTTAAGAAAATGTTAAATTTTGCCATATTTAAATAGTCAACTCTTGAATCCCCAGGGGCACGGTAAATCAAAATCACGGGAAACCATTCAGCTAACTACATATGTGCGATAAGTCATGCTTGTATGTGTCCGATGGAAAAAATCACACAATTTATTGATGAAAATTAATTTACTTTCTGTATTCTGGACAAAATGATACTCNGTGTCCGATGGAAAAAATCACACAATTTATTGATGAAAATTAATTTACTTTCTGTATTCTGGACAAAATGATACTCAAGTTGTGCATTAACAACCAATGAGCGAGTAGAATCAACAAAAAACCGGACCACGGTGCCACACACAGGCTGAACACGGTGCTGAAGCGAGTCCTGTGGAACCTTCCCGCAAGAAAATTACTTCTATACTAATGAAATATATTAACATTTATCAGATACTACCATACCTTCTCTTGAAAATGATGTCTTTCAGCAGTGTGCTCGCAGATAATGCAAAAACTAGAAAAACCACAGCATTGCACAACTGTGAATGAAAAACCGGGAGCAAACATTTTGAAACATAAGGCGAGTAGTAAATGTGTTGTGATTAAAATGCAAATGGTTGCCATTGCATACGGGTTACGCTTGTATTTTTAGGCCTGAATATCAATTTGTTTATCATCGGGGGCCAATTGCACTATTAAACTCATAGTATAAGTAAATATTACCAAATAACAAGTACTAATATATTGTCTTGCACAAGTTTGAAAAAGATACATGTGAAATAACTAATATTATTAGCAAACCAAGTGAAACTTACAAAGTACAAGTACATACAAATAAATTCTGTTGCATATTGTGGCAGGACTGACTAATAATACAAGTCAATTGGTACAGGTTATATTACACTAATAAACTTGAAGTGTATTGCTGTACGTGTTATCAAGTTGTGAGGTGTAAGTTGTGGTTAAAATGGGCAAGTNCACTAATAAACTTGAAGTGTATTGCTGTACGTGTTATCAAGTTGTGAGGTGTAAGTTGTGGTTAAAATGGGCAAGTGTGAAGAGCAGGGATAATTAAAACTTTGTGTGCTTAGAAAAATAAAGGAAAAGAAGGCAGTGCTGGTTGGACAGTTCAGCATTACACAGACAAGAGTAAGTAAGACGACGATGTGGAAAGAAGTCTGCACACATTNGTGCTGGTTGGACAGTTCAGCATTACACAGACAAGAGTAAGTAAGACGACGATGTGGAAAGAAGTCTGCACACATTCAAAACCGATTGGAGCTATAACTGTTGAAAAGGATCATCCATATCTTCGTGATGTTTGGATCAATAATGTCCGCAAGGCAACAATAGTAAGATAACGTTCATTGTTTGTATAAAATACTTTTTAACCCATTGACTGCATATGTCTGTTAGAACAAAGTTACCTAACCTATCAATAACATATTAATCCCAAAATGTAATGTACGTGCATCTACATACATGAAGTGAGAGGGAAGATAATGTGTTTCATTATATGCATGTAAATTAAAGTAAAAGGAATCCATTAAGTATGTAATAATCTCCTTCACCCCATTAAATGTTTGCCAGTTATTACATAAGTAAATGAATGGTAGGCTTACTGTTTCACACATGCAAAGTTCCATTGGCTCGTTAAAATTAATTATTAAAACAAAGGTCATATAGGAAATGTATTTGAATTGTTTCAGGAAAAAGTGGACAATGTAAAAAAGAACTGGAGCTGGAGGAGGTTCCAGTGCTGCAACTGATGAAGTGTACGAATGCATCAGGGGAATCATAGGGATGGAGAGTACAGTACTGGAAGGGCTAGGTGTCTCGACATTGATGACGCCACAACTTACGTAAATGTAGAAAAGCAACATTCAAAGTAGACCATTTTGAAGAGAACACGGTTGCTGAACCACCGCAACAACCAAATGAAGGAAGTGGGATAAGGGTAGCAAAAAGTAGGTGAAATAACAAAACATTTATTACAAGATTATAAAGCCAAGCCTTTTTTTAATTAAGGAATAATTAAATGTAATACATAATAGTAAAACGTACACTCAACATGAACGTTGGAAATGTCAAGAGTCATTTTACACCAAGTAGCATATGTAAGCAAGTGTTTTGTACATTTTGTACATTATATTATGTTCTGTTGCAGTGGGAAACAGGCTTTCCCTAAATAAAATAATTTAATTTCTTTTATACGGGGCTTTTAGAAAGGGAAAACAACCACCATCGGAGGACTAGCTATACTTTTTAGGAAATACCTCAATAATTATAGTACAAGATGAATAGACAAACTCACAAATACGTTATTTTTCCATTCTGACTTGTGGAATCATATCTGCGAATTAATAATATTTTGAAAGGTTTTGAAATACAAGGATCAAATTTAGTGTATTTACAATATTGCACAGATATGATGTTGTATTGTGTTTTCCACATAATGGTACAAGCACATCAAAAGTTCAACAGCAAGCAGAAGATACAACAGAAGAAAAAACTAGTGATTGGCAATTTAAAGAAAAAAAGCTATTTCAAAACACTGCAAATTCTTAAACTAGAGATAGAGCCATCCCTTCCTCCTTCAGAGCACACTCAAGACTTACCACAAACACACCTTTTTCGTTGAAAAATAAATAATATCAATGACTATTAACCACTGCTTTAATCATTTTTCCACATTTAGGACTTAAAAAGTTTTTGTAAACCCAAATGCTGTCATTTACNGCTTTAATCATTTTTCCACATTTAGGACTTAAAAAGTTTTTGTAAACCCAAATGCTGTCATTTACATTATTTGTTCTGTTATTTGTTGCTGCCTCCTTATGGCAACAGCATGAGGTAGCCCTTCGTCATTTTCTTGGAATGCATCTTCTTCGACAGTCAATGTGAGGTGGGCCCATGACTGCATTCAGATCCTCGTCTCACCTTACTGTGTTGCATAGGGCTGAGTAACACTTTACAATATGCCCAATGCGCATAGTTGCCTGTTATCCTGCCGTTCACCAACATTGTGGGGTCTTCATGCGTTGGTGTCATTAGCCAGGTTTTTAAGCTATATACCGAGTCCCCTTATTAGGGAAAACATTGCCTTGTTCCATTCTTCAGTAGAGACTGCTTGTTCGCAGCACTCTAGCATCATGAACACTTGCTGGCCAATTTGAGTTAACACAATAAAAGAGCAGAGATGCTTCACAAACAAACAAGCAGTGCGAAGAGTGGTTTCCGTTTCTGTCAACATATGCATATTAGTTTTGGGAAGGTCCATCAATGGGTAAAGAAATCCACTAACAACTCCAATTACATAGGGAAAACCAGCAATTAGATAAAAAAATGTTAATTTCTTCAGCAAAATTTCCAGGGAATGCAACATGTCTAAGATGTACATTTACTGCCCTCACAACTCTTCTAACACTTCTGCGAACAGTAGATTCGCAGATTTCATGAGCTTGTGCGAAGACGTGGAATTGGCTTCCAGTACCAAACCAATGCAATGTCGACAACAAATGCTACTGCGTTATTGGATGGTGACATTCTATTGATAAAATTAGCCGTCATATTCAAACTCAAAATTTATTCTCTTCCAGTACTTTTTGCGCTGCGTATCCACCATTTCTGGTTCTTCATCACTGCTTGAAGAAGAATACAATTCATGATTTTACATTTTTTAATTAAAATGCAAATTTTTTACTGTGTTAAGCTATATTATCCTTATCAACAATGACCTCACTTGTAATTGCAAAATTATTATTGGCCAGTTTACTAATAACTTGTAATATTGCTACCACACTATGTGCAAGACATATTTACAAACCTACTTGTTACTTTTACTAATACAACTTACAACTTGTAGATTCACTAGTACTATTAGTTTGTAATTTATTATGCAATAGGCCCCAGGTTTGCTTTCGCATAACAGTCACGCCATATAAATGTTTCAGTAAACATATATTTCAAACTTTTTCATAAAAAATTTTATCTACAAAATTTTGTACATGTAAATAATTTGCTTCATGTAATATCTCTCTGCACGTAAGCAACACACAGCATTTACGCATTGCTGTGCGTTCCCTGCGCCCTGTCTATCACTCCATCTTCCGTACTGCCTCTCCCCTTCCTTCCCAGTCAAACGCTACTAACTACAGACACAAGATGGCGGACGAATGGCAGATGGAGATAGCTAGAAAAGCCTGTCACACATCATGTAAATGCAGTTACGATTCCACAAAATTTTTTCTTTTTCCAATAAACGTGCATATTGGAGANTGTAAATGCAGTTACGATTCCACAAAATTTTTTCTTTTTCCAATAAACGTGCATATTGGAGAACAATGGCCACATTAAAAAATGTCTTTTTACTGCGTACAGTATTGTGTTTGGATCCATAAGGTAGAAACTGTTTATGGGAAGGAAAGCAGCAAACTGACTNTTTTTACTGCGTACAGTATTGTGTTTGGATCCATAAGGTAGAAACTGTTTATGGGAAGGAAAGCAGCAAACTGACTGATCTGTCCCTGGAAAATCAAGAGTTGAGAGTAATTAGCTTTTATCCCTTCACCCGCCTTTATTTAACACCAAAGGCGAATTGGTCAACGAGAAGGAAGAAAGGCCAGAAATTTTTTTTTACGTGACTAAAGCTAAGCGGGACTTAAACCCACAATCTTCACTTACACTGTCGGCATTAACAGATGTTAACCTGTATGAACCAAAAGCAAGGAGAACCTGAATAGCCTTAGTGAATTATGGGCACTCGTGAATACAACCAAATATAATACTGTTATCTGTAGCCTAACCAACGTTTACACAAATACTTGGCTAATAAAGAAGCCCCTATGTGTGAATTTTAATTAGGGATGGAATCGCCGACAAATGTTTGTCCAATTCTTGAACGTAATGGTGAATACTTGTTAAAGGCACGTCAGTTTCATTCAGTACAACCCACCTTATTTTTAAACTACATAATGGAGCAAACCAAGCACAAGTAGAGTCTTTTTTTTTTTTTGTGAATTTAGGGTATGGTGCACCATAAATCAGTAACTTTGTGTAAAGCTTTTAGAATTTCAAACTATAACAGGAACATTTAAAAGCATCAGTGAATCCTGACTGGACACAATTCGATTTTTACTACTCTACAAAAGTCCAAAAATAACAAAAGTAGTCGACCATCCCTAACTAAAACAAATATTTACTACAGCAAAAAGTCTTCTAAATAAATGGTGTAAAGATTATCATAAATCATTTTCAGCTGACACAATGTGATTAAAGAAAACTTGCAGCAATACATTCCAAATCAGCAAAGGCCACTTGTAACAAGGAATTTGTTTATTGTTGACAAATGCCGAAATAATAAAAAAACTTATTTCGTATATATTATAACAAATGTGGTAGAAAGGTGTTGTTAACAGACAGCATCGCATTATGTCCATAAAATATAACAGAACAGGTTATGATTGACATATCATTTTAATCAGTTCTGTTCTTATCACCAGAATGAAGGACCTTCAAACTTACCAAAATACAACATTCATTTGTTGATGAAACACGCACATTTATTAAATCTACTCAATCTTATCACTGTAAAACTTAAATGATTTTTGTGTAAATAGGGTTATTTCACATCAAAACCACCCAGAAAACATTTGATATGAATTCCACAGATTCCGATACAATGAATNGTAAATAGGGTTATTTCACATCAAAACCACCCAGAAAACATTTGATATGAATTCCACAGATTCCGATACAATGAATCCAGGCATAAAACCATTGTTCTTGCATATTAATTTCTCTTTTCATTTACTAGCCTTCTATTAGTATCCCAGACCATTTCTAGATACTGGCCTTGTTTGCACTTCTTAACTTACTGTGTGCTGGATGACTGCTGTTGGTACATTATTCCCTAATTACACCATATATATATATAGGGAAGTTTGTGGTAAAGCTTTGTAGAGTAAAATTATAAATGCAACATCACACATCTAAATATTATGTGAATGTGTCATTATGCATATTTATCAATAAACACAGCAAATTTACTTCACTATTCTTGAAGATAAATCTGCACCTACATAACAGTATTGCTTGCCTCATTTAAATCCTGGAGTTACAAGGGCCAAAGCTGCATTTTTGTGTGATAAAAATAAACCCTCAAAACACCAGCAATTAGGTTACGAAGAACTGACGAGTACGTTGTTACTAAATCAATATGGGGTACATATATCTAAATGTTAATATGAATATTTTCCCCATTAGAGAACAATAAAAGAGAATACTTCAAGGCACTTACCCATATCCTCCGCCGCCCCCTCTTCCTCCTCCGCCACCATAGCCACCGCCCCCACCAGACTGGGGACCCCCTGAAAATCAAGAACATCCTTGCTAACAGCTGCACATCAACAATCATTGAAAAAATACTGCTAATATTTGATCTTAAGACTTGACTTCACACACCACTGTGAATTAATGGTTTCTAGCATATTTAGTTATTCGAGGACCCTTATTTTGATTGTACAATANCTCAAAACACCAGCAATTAGGTTACGAAGAACTGACGAGTACGTTGTTACTAAATCAATATGGGGTACATATATCAAAACGTTAATTTGAATATTTTCCCCATTAGAGAACAATAAAAGAGAATACTTCAAGGCACTTACCCATATCCTCCGCCGCCCCCTCTTCCTCCTCCGCCACCATAGCCACCGCCCCCACCAGACTGGGGACCCCCTGAAAATCAAGAACATCCTTGCTTACAGCTGCACATCAACAATCATTGAAAAAATACCGCTAATATTTGATCTTAAGACTTAACTTCACACACCACTGTGAATTAATGGTTTCTAGCATATTTAGTTATTCGAGGACCCTTATTTTGATTGTACAATAGAACCTCATTATCGCAAACCTTGTTTATTCAGTCCATCTCTCTTTAAAACCCCATTTTAGACAAATAGCAAAAAAAGGTGCAAATTTGAGTGAAATCAGCTGGAAAACAACAACTATGCTTTGCATTTAACACTACTCCAAGAAGAGCATATCTAAAAATGGACACCATCCCCATTTTCCAGTAATGGGCGAGTTTGATATTTGTACGAAAATAGAGTCAAGTCGGGTTTCAAAAGGTATGAAAACTGAGTCAAGTACAAAATTTTGAGTTAAAATCGACTTTGCACCATAAATGTGAATGTGTACCATACACATGAATATAATGCCCTCCACTTATAACTCGCTAGCCCTCTTATAGTCGCAGATCCCCAAGAATAAGTATGGGACAATTTTCTGCCAATAAGAATACTATAATTGTTTGCTGGGTAACTGATTTTTCCCTCCCGCCGACAAGTGAATGACTACGGGTGGAATGATAATTCAGCCGCACGATGCTGATTGATAAAGAGATAACTGTTACAGCGGTGAAGTAGGATAGCTCTCAGGCTGGTACGTCAGGATGCCGCCAGGTAAGCTGAAAAGCAGTTGACATTTTAAGTTTTTGTTACCTAATAGTAGTTCTTTTTTTTAAATGCAAGTTTTAAAAGAGTAATTAGGAGAGAAAAGTAATGACAAGTTTACAGTTATGCATATTCTCGCTGAAGGTGTGGCGTGCATGAGATAACTTTACCAGTCAACCTCGACAAGTTGTTCTGTGCTGATATCACCCAATGTTTTCTGATGTCTGTTAGTCGCCCAAAGAGGAAGTGCTTCGCTGGGAAGCAAAACTGTTCAAGTTACAAATATATAAGACACCAGATTTTATCACAACTGAACAAAACAAATGCTAAAGACTTTTCCCTCTCATTTTGTAGCCTTACGCTAGATGTAATATTCACATTGCCATGGACCATCTCACTTTATTCATGTACCAACCATGGAATTTTTAGGGAAGTAAATGCGTTAGTAATATGTAAATTGATGCTCACGTGTGTAATAAACCATTGACTTCAGTAGCAATGCACTTACATATTACAAAATTATACGTCGAACCTTAGAACTATTTATTATTGATTCTCTGCCGTAACATAACTGGAAGCCAAAACATGCCAGTATGTACTGTTATATGCATGTATTTATGGACAGTGGTTTTTTTCCAGAGTTTAATTTTAAAGTGCTCACCTGACCACAAAAATTCAGATGGTAAAAATGCTCGGTGGTCACCGGGTGGCAGGACAACAGTGTCAATTGGGAGGGCGTGGGAGGCTTTTTTAGACGACAAGGGTAGAGAGCCTGTCTGTTCACCTACAGTATAGTTTCTATCAGGAGGAAAACNATGTACTGTTATATGCATGTATTTATGGACAGTGGTTTTTTTCCAGAGTTTAATTTTAAAGTGCTCACCTGACCACCAAAATTCAGATGGTAAAAATGCTCGGTGGTCACCGGGTGGCAGGACAACAGTGTCAATTGGGAGGGCGTGGGAGGCTTTTTTAGACGACAAGGGTAGAGAGCCTGTCTGTTCACCTACAGTATAGTTTCTGTCAGGAGGAAAACATTAAAACTAACATTTCGTCATTAAAACAAGTTATCGTTCTAGAAATAATTGAACACAGATACAATTTTTGAGTTATTGGGGGTTGAAGTCATTCAAAACTATTCTGAGAATCAATTCATAGAAACCATGGTAAGGACTCATATCTACATTTGACTGTATTTAAGAAGTATAAATTCAACACTTGATGGTACTTAAATATGTGTAATTATGGCAATAAAATGGTGTACATAAAATTTTAATGCAAATATTTGAATATAGGGCTAGGACTGGATCCAAATTCCAATTTACCAACCCCTTCGAAATAATGACCCTTTCCCCAGGAAAGGTCTCTCAATAAAGATTTATTTATTAAAAGCTAACACTAACTTACAGAAAATAGTCACCCTGCTCCAAGATTACCAGTTTTCTCTGCAAAGGCCTTAAATTTAAAATCTGTGTATTGTCCATTTTATATAAGTGGGGTAATATCTGACAGACAAGTGACCAACCCACAAACTAGTAACCAGTAAATTCTCTTGTTTGTAAAGTATTGTATGAGCTGATGAAGTGCAGCGGGATGCATGTTGTTGAATTGACAATTTTGATGACGACTTTGAAAGAGAATAAAACTCGGAACTAAAAGTTATACTTACAACATTTACGGTATAAACTATATTTTATAAGTAATATTAAACTTTTGTGGTTTTTAGAAAATTGACTTAAAAACATGTTTAGCAATTATGGCAGAGCATGTCGATATGTACAAACAGTAAATTTTTCCAACCAATGGCTAGCCATGTTTCCAGTTTCCAATCCAGCGAACGTAGTTGTGCATGTGCTTTTTTCTCGTATTCGTACAAGTACCTTTTTGGCGTTGTCAGAATATTTTATTGGAAGTTAATTATCAACAGTACAAAA
The DNA here is from genome assembly GCA_002778355.1 of Clitarchus hookeri. NCBI lineage: Eukaryota > Metazoa > Arthropoda > Insecta > Phasmatodea > Phasmatidae > Clitarchus > Clitarchus hookeri. The sequence continues at coordinate 383,410 of NQII01000939.1, forward strand.
TGAAGTGACACAAAAATAATTTACGTTTTTAAGTTTAAGTTTGTTGGTTTCAAGAAACGTGTGCAGTGTTGGATTTTACTGAATGATTACGCAAATAAATTATTTAATGCTAGTGAAAAACAAACGTGATTTTAGTGAAGTAAACTTGCAAGGATTTCCATATAAAAACAAAGAGGTTGCAAAACTTACAAACAGTAAGTACGCATGTTTTGTTATCAGTTAATGTCATTATTGAAATACACATGGCCTGAAAAAGAAGCACTTTCAACACCATTGTGGTGTGTTCATTATATTTTTTTATTCGCCTATATCATAAATTTAACATATGGTAGGGTTAACTTCGGTCAAAGTGTGTGTGTATTGCTGCATATAACGCGAATGTTATGTATACATGAGCAAAATTTTCCATCACTCCATCAAAACAACATGCAACTGAAAGCGCCACACACTCTTAAGAACCTCACAAAAGATGTTAAACTAAAGCCCCCCTCCCCCTCCAAACATTTAATTTTCCCTCAAAATAAAAAACAGAACCACAACTTAACTTGGCAATTACAAATATACAACATGTCAGAATGCCATCCTAGTTATAATATCCTACACTAATGACTGGGCGGAGGTTAGCTAACGTCAGTCTTTCAGTACCTGCCTTGACAGGAAAGACAAGGAATGAGGAAAACGCAAATGTGCATTAGACTCAAACAACATTCGTTGACAAACGTCTTTTTCCTCACTGACAAAACAACCGTTGTGGAAGGATACACTACGGCCACGCTAATTTACTAGAACTGTCAAAATTTACCCCGCTTACATGAAATGGACAATACCTGCCACATAGTTGTTTAAATGCAATGCAATGAACAAAAACTCAGCACGCTAATTATTCTGGTTTATATCCATATACTGCACCACGTATCAGAGATCTTGGTGGAATAAAACTGTCTGCATTTTCAATTAGATAGCAAATACTGAAATCATCATTTACTAGGTGCATATTAAGAATTTCTTGTCAATGTTAATTACAGGTAAGCATGCTCCACAATTACCACTTTTCTCTGCAAAGGCCTTAAATTTAAAATGNTCTTGTCAATGTTAATTACAGGTAAGCATGCTCCACAATTACCACTTTTCTCTGCAAAGGCCTTAAATTTAAAATGTCTACTTTGCCATGAAGTTGATTTAGTTTATTTTATGCAATGAACAAAAACTCTCTAGCACACATTATTCTGGTTTATATCCATATATAGCACCACGTATCAGAGATCTTGGTGGAATAAAGCTGTCTGCATTTTCAATTAGATAGCAAATACTGTAATCATCATTTACTAGGTGCATATTAAGAACTTCTTGTCAATGTTAATTACAGATAAGCATGCTCCACAATTACCACTTTTCTCTGCAAAGGCCTTAAATTTAAAATCTATCTACTTTGCCATGAAGTTGATTTAGTTTATTTTATGCAATGAACAAAAACTCTCTAGCACACATTATTCTGGTTTATATCCATATATAGCACCACGTATCAGAGATCTTGGTGGAATAAAGCTGTCTGCATTTTCAATTAGATAGCAAATACTGTAATCATCATTTACTAGGTGCATATTAAGAACTTCTTGTCAATGTTAATTACAGGTTAGCGTGTTCCACAATTACCACTTTTCTCTGCAAAGGCCTTAAATTTAAAATCTGTCTACTTTGCCATGAAGTTGATTTAGTTTATTTTATGCAATGAACAAAAACTCTCTAGCACACATTATTCTGGTTTATATCCATATATAGCACCACGTATCAGAGATCTTGGTGGAATAAAGCTGTCTGCATTTTCAATTAGATAGCAAATACTGTAATCATCATTTACTAGGTGCATATTAAGAACTTCTTGTCAATGTTAATTACAGGTTAGCGTGTTCCACAATTACCACTTTTCTCTGCAAAGGCCTTAAATTTAAAATCTGAGATGAAACGGTACTTCAACTAAATCAATATTTTATGCAATGAACAAAAACTCTATAGTACACACATTATTCTGTTTTATATCCATATACTGCACCACGTTAGTCTCTAGAACCACCTTATTTTGACAGACGTAAAAGTTAATCTAAGCAAATACTGAAATCATCATTTACAAGGTGCACATTATGGACTTCATGAAGAATTTTTAATTTTTAGGTAGTTTCATGCAGAAATATTAGAACCATTAAATAATGTTAATAAACAGACATCAGAATAAAATATATGTATCTTAAGATATAACTTGCAGAATATATTTCCTATAATCACAAAATGCAGTAATGTTACACTTAAGAAAATTCAATGAATGACATAGAATGTGTGTAAAAAGTCCGTTTTCTTTACTGGTGGCAAAACCGCACTATAGACAATTAAGAAACTTCTATATCTTCTATCAGACCTTTATGTTGGCAAACACAATTGATTTGAAACATCTTTCCTTTAGCATTGGATAGATTTGTTACATCGTTTTAGATATTATGAACAACATTGGGCCATATACTTAGTTGAAAGTGGCGCCTAACTTTATTGAGTAATGCCAAAACTGAAATACTAACCTACTTAAATCTCGACATTATGTTCAATATACTTGAATGATGCTTCTCAAAAATAGATTCAGCTGCAACTACCACGGTCAATTTCTAGATCCAAAACCGCTTTCACTACAACACACGGTTTGATTAAGTTTCTTTACCAATTTTGCTGATCATTGATTTCTATATCAGATATTAGAAATTACGCCAATATTTCCAATTTTGCATACTGCCAAGAATTTATTTTGCAAAACTGAAAATGGGCCACAGTGACTGAACGATTAGACAGCTCGTCTACCACCACGACGAACCAGGTTAAATCCCTTACCAGATAGCTCCCGGACTTTCGCAAGTAGTAATTGTGCCGGATGATGCCGCCGGCTGGCGGGTTTCCTCTGGGATATCTAGTTACCCCAGCCCCTGCATTCTGGTGCAGCTCCATGCTCACCTCACTTCACCATCAGACTCTCAAGACTTCAGTGTGAAGGGCAGCCCAAATCTAGTTTGAAAACCTAATNTGCTCACCTCACTTCACCATCAGACTCTCAAGACTTCAGTGTGAAGGGCAGCCCAAATCTAGTTTGAAAACCTAATGTGTATTTTTAGAACTAGTCAAACCCGACGTAACAAACACGTAGGTAACAAAAATGGCGATCTTAAGTAAAGGTTTTCAGGAACTACCAAAAATTCTAGAAATTTATGAAAATGATACAATATCCTTGCTAAAATGGAATAAATTGCAATTACAAATAAAAGTATATCCATTGACCCATTGCAATAATATGTAGATATTTCTCTGTAGGTGCCCTTAAACCATTTATTGAAAAAAAAAAAAAAAGTTAAAAACTGCTAAAAACTACAGCGACGGTAATTTGAGTAGGCGCACACACACGTGAGTTGCACTTTGATTTTCGGCTTTTATTCTTGGATTTTGATTGGAGAAGACTGCATTGCCTGTAGACTACCTGCTTACACTATTTTTATTGGAATACAATTTTACTTATGGTTTAGGAATTCGGTTTTGTGCTTTTTATTGGAGACTCCTTTACGTTTTGTGGTCTTTAACTTTGTATACAACACACAAAAAATAAATAAAAAGGCGTTAGAGACACGATCATATAGTGAATATTGATAAAACCGAAATGCATATCAGTAAAATGCCTAACACCAAAATACAGGTTATACACCACCTAACACCATAATTTCTGTTAAAACTCTAAATAAAATGAAATTGAGCCAAAAAATAAAACTTTATCAGTGAGACAATGACCAACAATTTGTACCAAAATATGTATAAACCAATTTGACGGGTGACGGGCGGGCAAGGTTTTGTGTGTCGGTGAGAGAGACAGGTGATATGACTGGGCNAACAATTTGTACCAAAATATGTATAAACCAATTTGACGGGTGACGGGCGGGCAAGGTTTTGTGTGTCGGTGAGAGACAGGTGATATGACTGGGCTATATTCTGTACCATATAAGAAGGCCACTTTTTGACAGCTCAGCGAAAGTAGCGCCACTGTTTACATCTGACTACGTATCCTTCTGCCATCAGCTGGTCCGTCCAGTCGGGGCTGTATTTTTTATCAACACGCTGTCAGTTAATCCACTTCTCATTGTACTGTAATGCTAAACCAATTTTAAGACTGACATCTGTCTAAAAATATAAGTAGGTTATAAAATTAAAAATATAAAATGTTGCAAATAAGTAGATGTTTGATAACTCNGGGGCTGTATTTTTTATCAACACGCTGTCAGCTAATCCACTTCTCATTGTACTGTAATGCTAAACCAATTTTAAGACGGACATCTGTCTAAAAATATAAGTAGGTTATAAAATTAAACATATAAAATGTTGCAAATAATTAGATGTTTGATAACTCTTTTTTAATTTGTCCGAGATAGTGAATTTGGGTTAACATTTGTGAGACGGTCTGTTGTATCTATTATCACACTTTGGACGTTATAGCTAATATATTCGAGTTGGAAATATGTGACGCGGAATAACGTTAAAATTGCTTAAAAACTGTTCACGCATGTCTCACTTTCTACGGAATCAAGGAGATGGGTTTCGAGAGAACAATATGGCGTATAATTTACGAAGACGAACGATTACCAGCCGAATATAAATGACTTTTACTCCAAATCATTGTACATGAAATATANAAACTGTTCACGCATGTCTCACTTTCTACGGAATCAAGGAGATGGGTTTCGAGAGAACAATATGGCGTATAATTTACGTAGACGAACGATTACCAGCCGAATATAAATTACTTTTACTCCAAATCATTTTACATGAAATAAATGNTACATGAAATATATGTTACTTTAAAAATTATGCAGAGCTCATGGAAAAATATAACTAATGGCATATGTTTGTAAATTCGTTATATATCGCTCAGGAAAGAGGTTCATTTCTGGCTGGTAATAGCTCGCCGAATATCCAATAGATAGCACACAGCACGTCACGGCGAAGTTTGAGTAACTCTCTTTATGGTCAACAGATAGCGAATTTTTAANGTATTTTTTAAAGTTGATTATTCTTATGTTACGGGCTGGAAATATATTTCAAATTCGTGTCGTTTCGTCAAATTATTAGAAAAAAAAATTCAACAATATCANTCAAATTATTAGAAAAAATAATTCAACAATATCATGCAATATTTCTGTATGCTTTTGGAATTAATATCATGGACGTATTGAAACCAAGGTTGGAGATGGATGATACGACGTGAAAAAGCTTTCTGAAGTTAGCACAACTTCAGAAATCTTTTCCACGTCGTATCGTTTTATTGTAAATATCATTTTGAACACCTATACATAACTACATTATCACGAAGTTTAGTTTTTAACACTAACAACCATTGTTTTGTGACCTTGTAAAATAAAATGTATTAATAAATGTAAGAACTCTTTCTTATCCACGTATTTTCTGCTTTTCTGATGTGCATCGGGATAGCTCCTGACTCTGTCACTATTGCTGCTGGAGCCGACGGATTTCGTGCATAGGCCTTGGGCGGTGGTGGTGCTGTGGCTGTCGATGCNCTGTCACTATTGCTGCTGGAGCCGACGGATTTCGTGCATAGGCCTTGGGCGGTGGTGGTGCTGTGGCTGTCGATGCTAATGGTAGCCCACAGAGCACTGCTGGTACTGCGACCATGGGTTCGCTATACCCTGTGGGACGTGGAGCCCCTGACGGAAGTCGGCGACGAGTGTGTGTATATGCTGCGGGTTATGCTGCAGAGGGCAGCTGGGGTTGAGTTACAGGTCACTTTGGATTTGGAGGCAGTAGCTGCCTTCCTAGCTTGCCACTTCGCACTACTCCTATGGGTGTATGACATACAGGTAGGAACTAAGGTCTGCCACGCTAAGCAATAGCACACTATTAGGATCCCTGGCTACCCAGATTACTCCAATTGGCGACAGTTCAGCATGGTGGCTTTTACCTGGATGTTCAACAGCGACGTGGGTGTAGTCCAAAGGCGGAGAGACCTCCAAAACTAGTCATTACTCCCAGCGGCAGTTCAGCGCAGTGGATGGAGTGAATTGGCTGGGCTGGTTGACTAACCACCTAGTGGATTGAGTTCCTAATGGTTGGGGCTCTACCATACTGTANACTCCCAGCGGCAGTTCAGCGCAGTGGATGGAGTGAATTGGCTGGGCTGGTTGACTAACCACCTAGTGGATTGAGTTCCTAATGGTTGGGGCTCTACCATACTGTACACCACATGCACAGTATGGGTGGCCATCTAGGGTTATGTTCACAACGTACGCGCGTCCGGTTAAGGGAGCCCACAGTCCTACTGTAGGTTCGGCAATTGGGTTGTAATAACGCAGTCTCCTGATTTTCCCTGGTGGGTGGAGGTCTACGAAGGATGCAAGTCACATTCACCCTACAATCAGTACTCTGAGGTTCAATATAAAATGTGCTTATTCCCGTAAGGAAATAGATACGGTAGCCCGTTATAACTCGTAAACCAACAAGGACTGTAATGGAAGTAGACTACGATAAACCAGGTGAAGGGGACCTGGGTCTAAACTAGACAAGAGCNAACCAACAAGGACTGTAATGGAAGTAGACTACGATAAACCAGGTGAAGGGGACCTGGGTCTAAACTAGACAAGAGTAGATGTGGCTAGGTAGCTATGATACTGACCCTAACTAACTTGATGCTGTTGTCGAGAAGGGACTTGGGTGGCACTACCAGAAGGGTAGTGGGTGTTCAAGGTGTGAAGACTGCTTCGGGGNGCTGTTGTCGAGAAGGGACTTGGGTGGCACTACCAGAAGGGTAGTGGGTGTTCAAGGTGTGAAGACTGCTTCGGGGTTGCTGGTGAAGGTCTTGAAGATGTCTGGTAGGTAACTGTGGTCCTACTGGAGGATGTATGTCTGCAGAGCTCCAACACACGAGGAGGTGGAGCGAGTTGCAGAGAATGAACTACCATTCTGCAGCTGTGCACGGACATATACTACACGTGCCCATGGGCTCTCTGTGGTGCGGGAGAGGGGGAGGGAGTTCTTACTCCAATGGGAGGAGCTGCGCTCCATGGTGCCATTTCTCGGTCCATGGCGAAAGCAGGCGTCCGCCATGCAGGGTTGCAACTGCAGCATGACTTCTACGTAAAGGCGTAATGAACTTGGCTGACGTGGCTGTGGGTGGCACCGCATCTAGGGGCGTGCTGGTAGGTTCTCGTAGCAAGTCGTTCAGGGTTCAAACCCCGCCTGGGGTGATGTAATGACACGTAAAGATGAGGCTAAGCCGCGTTTAAATAAATGTCAGTAGGCGTCAAAGTGATGATGATAGTTTAAAATTTCAGATGATTGAACTTGCAACAAAAAAAACCCACACTATCTAGGCACCACAACATGAGTTAGAAAATAAGTTAAACTCCAAACAGTGATTTTTTAAACCTATGGTATTGCTCTGCATATCTTCGTTAAAATAAAATGCTCTCTCTTGTTCATGCATTTGCATAATCCAATATTTTAATACATTGAATATAAAGATAATTCTTTTGTTAACTGATCATCAATTTTTAATAATAAAATCTGCATTAAATAACAGTATATATTTTGCTCTAATGATGCACAATTTTAGTTACAAAGTTTCAATTTAAAAGTCATTCATAATAAAACCAATACCACCGAAATCTGGCATTTTTTAAAAACAAAAGTTTCCCTTAAAATAACACCACAAAATTTTGCCCCCTAATGATAATCTTCCATTGTTAAGACCCCTCATGGTTTCCAGGAATAGGGTTGTTAGTGATGAATGGTCTTAAAAAGAGGCAGTTTGGAAAATTTGATGAATCTCCGCCCCTAAACTAGAGGTGAGCCGATATGGTTTTTGAGCCTTTTCCGACATTGCCAATACAAACTTACAGATACTGCCTTGACAAGCAAAAATACAGTATTTTATTGCATATAAGTCACACATTTTATTAAAATTTTTTTATTGAAAACTTGGGGTGCGACCTATAAGTGAGAAAAATGAACTGCTTCCTCCAGCCTCGCACTAACTTTTCATTTACTCTAAACTCATGGCCCGCGGCTAGATTTCCAAACTCTTCAGCAAACAAAATCACTCATTTTGAAGCCTGCGGTGTATGTACTTCGCTTTTCCACCAAGAAACTGTTGCACTTCTTCACTGCCACAACATCAAAACAACACTACGAGCGGCGCAAAGACGATATAAGAGAAAGACACGTAAGTCACGGCTAACATTTGGTACTCAAGGTCCAACGCTAATGTGCTGCTTTCTCTGTACACTCCACAGAAAGTTTTCGAAAATAATCTTATTGGGCAAGAATCAATTCTTTTTATTTCATTTGATTCTTTTAAAATTTATTTTTCTGTTAAGGATTGTGAAGGGAATTACGTAACTGAAATATTCAAATGCCTTTCTATATTTTGCAGGTTTATTTAAAACTTACAAAGATAAACTGCAGAAATAATGGTTAGGTTTTTGCTTTTAACATAAATAGTTATAAATACTTGAAATATATAAAAAGAAAGCTTGATATAATTTTCCTCGTAAAAATATGACTTCAAATTAAATTACATGTTTATAAGTTATTTCTTTTTTCCAATAAATATATAAACTCCGGCAGTCAAGGCTGCAGCTTAAGCGCTATATAATTTGTTTATTGCTGGCACACGTAAATAATTTCACCACGTTTGTACCCTAACCTAACACCGTCATATTACTACAGCAACAGCGAACAAACCAACAAACAAAAAAAGGCAAACTGTCGGAATGGCGCCACTAGGCAGCATACAACCAAGATTACATAAGTTTTTTTGTGTGTCGCCGTGTTCGCGGTTTGTAGTAAAACTATTAAGACCAAATATTTTTGGAGGTAATCGTAAATATTAATTATTGTTAACATTACATATGTGTTAGGCTGATTAAATGATAAGTTTTGTTAATGCTACAAGCTTGCCTACATAGATAAAATTCAGTAAACCCAAATGGTGACTACTATTATTTTGTTGTATACATGTTTTGTAAACAATCATGCAAAACGTGCCTAATTTTGCTTTGGAAATAAACACAGCCGGTTGGGTACTTCAGTAAAAACCAATTTATCGGTTATAATATCGGCAATTTAAACATGAATTGTGCACAATTCAGATAATTACGATATCGGCCGGTTTCGATATATCGGTACCGGTATCGGCTCAGCCCTACCCTAAACATAAAAGAGGAGGTGGTATTTATTTTTAGACATGCGCTGCTTGGAGTATTTTCTCGTTGATTTCTTTCAAATTTTGCAACGTTTTATTACAGAATTCGTTATGTCTGCTCAAAAATGGGTTTTTAAAGAGAGGGTCTAAATAAAACTGTTGCAACAGCGAGATTTTACTGTCCTAGGAAACTAATATTCCAAGCTTGGATAACCACAAATGTGCCGGCAAACGGAAGCTAAAAAATTTGCACGATAGAAGAGGGAAATTACGATTATTTTACTTTTCCCCATCTGATAGAGGCGGAGTGAACTGATTTTGGGTCACTCCACCATGCCTGCTGGGAAAAAACTCTACTCGAATGACCAGTTGATCTTTGTTACTTCAACTTGACTCAATTTTTCGAGTCTCAACCCACCACTATATTTCATTAATGAAAATAAAACAAAATGTCTCATTTGAAGAGAAATGTAAACACAGGCCATATTGGTGACATTTCAGTATGCTTTTACAATAAAGTTAGCTCACTCAGTAGACTTTCCTTCATAACTGGGAAACCATTTTGCTCGAAATACGTCACCCTATTGAATTAATTTATATTCTGTTGATAGCAATATAAAATGCACCATTTCCAAGCAAGAAATGTAAATACAGGTAATATTGCGGCTGTTGTTAAGTAAGGCACAGATTTGATGCCTGCATTTTCTTTAATTGTAACTCGCTCAGTTTCATTTCATCAGTAAAAACTCTTTTTCTACCGGAGATGCGTGAACATCACTTTATGTATTAGGATAAGGGGGGTAGAAATTTTGCCATATTGGATCATACGGATAACTCGGCCATATGAACAAGTTCTGGGGGAACCATGAGAGTGTGCAAAAGTGAGATTTGACTGTTGTGATGTAACTGTCGACAAACAATATTCCAATCCAAACAAACCCAAATAAAGCGAACAAATCCAAGTCATAATAAATTTAATTCTTTATTTAGTCTTGTTACTGTGGGAGCATTTAAGGTATTCAGAGAGAAGATAGAACATAAGCATGCAAGATCCCAACGGCATGAAACAAGATAGCCAATAGCAGTGTTGCGCACAAACACACTTTGTGAAGGGGAGGGGGACAGCCCTCACAATGAGGGTTGTATCTAATTTTAGATATGAACTGCATGCAGTAAATGCTCTCCAAGATAAACCCCACCTGCTGCAACAAAAAAAGTGCTTACAATTTTTTTGTTGCAAATTTGCCTTATTTTACAGAATTTCTCGTAGTACCTAAAAATGGCCTTTAAAAAGAAAGATGTCGTAATAAAAGGGGTCACGTCAACGAGATTCTAATGTACTCATTTCAAGTTTCCCTTAAAAATAAAAGTTTGTAACAATAGACCAAGAGTACAACACATGTACCACTCTAACTTGTTCTCAGTATGCAATTAAAAATAGACTTGCTGGTTTAGCATGGAGGTAGCTGATTTACCAGAAAATCAAACCACAAAATTATCAATGGTCTACGGTCTTTGTTCACCAGACAACTGCCTGACAAATGCATAATCGTTAGCTGTGACTGAATGTGCGCACATATTTGTGAATGCCAGCAGCCGTGTGGCAAACCAAAATTGTGTTTCTGAGAGCTCAATAAATGTGAAAAGCATGTGAGGATCTGCCATCTTTAAAACTCAGAAGGCAGATTGTAACATAAATGGGAAATTAATGGTTTAATAATTTTTTTAAATAATAATAAATAAAATAAAACCCTTTAGCAAGGAGCACGTCCTCCAAATCAAGCGTAGCGACTCTTGGCGAATGTCACACCTATTTGTTTGTTTACAATTTTGTGGTAAATTTTTTACATTGAGTTTATTCAAAATTATCACACAACATACAGATAAATAAAGCAATCTTCTTCACAATACATAAATACACAAAATAAATCACACAATTAATGTCAATATAATTTTTATGATAGTAAAAATGATATAGCGCATTTCTTCTGTCTTCAAAGAATGTGAGAGGGCAATTCATATCTTGAGTATTTATATTTTTCTCTTCATTTGGCACAGAAGGAAAACTTCACAATACCAAAAATCTTATATAATTCCAGTAGAAAAGCAGTTTTGAAGCAATCAACATAAAAATTCTGTGTATTTGACACTTGATCCATCTCTCAGCCAACAAAACGTCTGTTTCTCTAGCATTCTGTTTTTGATTCTGTTATCATAAGGGAAACACAATTGATGGAATGGGATGGTGTTTCACATTTTCCCTACAGCCTCACTAATGATTTGCCACTTTGGTGATGAGATATTATAAATATCTTTAATAGCCACAGATATACAACCTCTTTCATGTTATACAGTGAACTACAAAAAGGTAACTTGTCCTGATGAACATACTGGAGGTAACATAGTTCAGAGTAACTGTACCACGTAGGGTGCTCGTAGCATTTAAATGGTGATATAAATAGGTAGTCTACCATTTGTAGAATGATGTTTATCCTTTAGCAGTTTCACAGTTTTAAATTTTCTTCAGGCATGATGGTAGTAAGTATGCTATTTGTACAAAATTAATCATAAATTTAAAAAAAAAACCTATGTTTATAATTAAAATGTATAGAGGAAAGCAATTTTCTCACGAATGTACACCTGTACCAACCGTACCATTTTTACTAGAGCGATGGGTTTTTTTTATAACTAGTCCTGCATTTAAATGTGTACAATATCCCTGTTCCACCAGCAATGTGTACTAAGCAGACGTGTTTATCAAGCACAGTTCCATGCCCCTAAATGTTACTGCTGTCTCATCTGTAAAGACGCATTACTGCAGTCGTCAGTGTCGCTCAACGTAAAGAAGGTAGAAGAACCACTAGTCATACCCAGCTGCATTCTACCCCTCTTTGAAAAATGCCACAAAAAAAAAAAAACTTTAAACTGTGCCTTGCAACTATGTACAGGTTTTAAACACAGCAATGGGCCACACTACGACTCCAGAACATGCAGTAACACACATTCGGCATCTAACAAGCACAAGATGCAAATTTTCAACTGTACATTATGGGGTACCAGTTTTTCATGGGAGCAGATAGTACGTGGGTAAATAAAGTATTCAAACCAGATGATATTAAGAGGAAAAGGGGGAACTGTAAACTTTATACAATTCTTGGGCACAAACAACCTATACAGGCTAAAGAAGGGCCAGGTAATGAACTAATGGTTGACTTTCTCAGTCTTGCGACCCTTAACGAACGTGACCTTGGCAAGCATACGTAATTAGTAAATTTCAGTTCAGAGCCCACCAAAGTTGTAACATTAACCAATAAAGCACAACTGTCAATATGAAGTTATTATGTCATTAAAAAAAATGCACTTAAAATGAACAAGACATCTATTGGCAAATCTGGGACTGTGTGCTTTAATGAAAGGCCTGCTTATTTCCTATGTTCAGTCAATTTATTTTTCCACAGCATATAAATATAACCATTACCATTGGTTTCACTTCCCAACTCAGAAAGTTAGTATAATGTGTTTACTAAATAAATACACGAGTGATAAATTTTTTAATTAATGCAGTTAATATATTGTAATTATTATTTTTGCTGATCATGCTATTAGTTAAAAGTCAGAGCTGTATATTGGCAGGGCGAGCATTTTCTCTACTAAGCATACGTCACCGGGAAGCCTGCATGGATTGAATTTTCCATCATTTGCACAACACACTTTCAAATAAAATGTTTAATTATTCACTACTAAGCACATAAAAAAGACATTATGTCATAGCAGTATTGAAATGTAGGTATAAATGGTTTACATGTGAAATGCTCCTGAAGAGGTGTGAATTGTTACTTAATTTAAGCATAAGTGACTCCCCCATATCAGCTTAAATGCAATAAATCACTGTAAAGTCAGGACAAGTTTTTGTGCTACCTACACCTGTGAATATTCCATGTTAAATATGAAACGTAAAGATGGAAAATAATACTCAGAACTGAAAATTGTAATTCAAAACTAATAATACTTATAACATTTAATGAATTATGATGGAGCACGTGAATACTTTTTGATCAGAGAAAAAATCTCCAACCCAGAGAGTGACATTATGCCGTACTTTTTTTTGTAATGCTTATGCGAGTAACTTCTGGTGTTGCCAGAATATTTTATTGGTAGTTAATTCTTTTGAATTTGCTTTGATTAAGCATAAATGGTTCTAGGGCCCTTTTCAGTGTGTTTTCTACAGTGAAACCTAATATCAGCACGTCAACCGCTCCATAAAATGCTTTGGTCCGCCATTTTCTAAGTTCTGCAAGCTTGCTTCCCTAGATCACTGTGCTTAAGCAGCCAGCAGCATCTGATAACTGAGAAGGTACAGTGGCGCACAAACTGTTACAAAAATATTGCAGGCACCCGCAAACATGCAAATGATGCAGACACTAACAATTCCCCGTAAATTCACGTGCCAACAGCCGGCCCACAAACAGTATTTGCATTCCGAAGGTTGAAGTTTGTTGGTTCCAGGAAGCTGGTTACGTGATGGATTTAAATAGTAATTCTGCAAATAAACTTTTTGTACAAGTGACAAATGCGATTTTGGTGAAGTACCCGTCCAAGGATTGCCAGAATAAAACATTGTGTTAAGGAATTGCGATGAATTACAAACCGCAAGTTGGTGTGTATTTTTATAATGTATTTGGAATTTTTTTTTCCGTAATATTTTTATGTTAATTTGACACAGTATATTTCAAACCCAAGTCGTTTCAAGCCTCCCGAGATGAAAAATTTTCTTTTAAAAGGATGTGATAGACATACTTTTGTGATACTGCAGTGAAATAGGTGACTGTGCTGCCATCTGTTGACCAGCGTGCGCAATTCGCTTCGAAAGTCATACCTCCATGAAATGACATATGCAAAATACAAATATATGAAGGAATTCCCAGACTGTGTACAAACTTGTTACAAAATTTTTTGGCACCCACCTGTAAACAAGCAACTGATAATACCGAGACTAAGGTTTAAGCACGGCATAAAGCTATATCTCCCCTTACCAGCCTCACCCCGATCCCAGTAAATTCACCCGCCAGCAGTCGCTAACAGTACATTTTAACAATACCATCTGTCAAGTTAACATATATTTATGTAACTATTAACAAACAACCACCAACAATCATTCTTGAAAAAAATACTAATACATTTTTTTTTAATAGCGGTAACACTAAATTTTAAAACGGCAACAACTTCTAGCACACAAGACATGATACCAACCTCCATAGCCCTGATTTCCGTAGCTTTGCTGGCCACCCCCATATCCACCAGATGGCTGACCATATCCACCGGAGGGCTGGCCGTAGCCACCTGACCCACCACTACTCGGTGGTGGCTGGTTGTAAGACGAGTATCCACCACCAGAACCACCGCCCCCACCACCTGCAGCACCAGGCTGGTCATACGAAGTTTGCTGGGCTGGGTAATTCTGCTGGTAACCTTGCTGCTGGGTCGAGCCATACGATTGGTCGTAGGAAGGGTAGGTGCTGCCTGAAACAAAACAGCGGCAACAGTCGACGTGCACGACGTACTCGTCAATACTCCAATGCAAACAGCAGTTGTGCTACTCACTAGACTGGTTGTAATTTGACTGTTCGGTGGTGGAGCTGCCATAATTGCTGTACCCCTGCTGCTGACCCCATCCTCCCTGCTGATTGTAACTTGACTGATCGTAGCCCTGAGACGGCGGGTAGGAAGGGGCCGCAGCAACTGGCGGGGGCGCGGCTGCTACAGGGGCCGCAGCTGGCTGCGAGTAGCCCGAATAACCTCCGTACCCACCACCACTGCCATAGTTTCCGTATTCTGCACACATACCACCATGCACTTCATTTGTCTTCTAGTCCAACAGCTTTACATGTTCCTAATAATGGTTGCCCTACAAACATACTAAAGTAGGTAAGAAAATACGGCTTAACACCCCATCAACAGCGGGGGCATTGGCCATGGACTGTAGTAAGGAACTATCCCAGCATTTGCCTGAAGTGATTTCAAGAAACCATGGAAAACTGATATCGAGATGGCCGGACCGGGATTCGAACTCCGGCCCTCCTGAATGTGAGGCCAAAGTTTAACCACTACACCACCTCGCTCGGTAACATACCAAGGATACCCGTGACAAAGTACATAGCTTGTTTTTAGTGGCTAGATGGCAGCATAATTCTAACACACCAAACGCTGTGACCTATTTCACTTAATGTTAAAGAATGCCCCATACCTGCGCAACCAGACAATAAAACTAAATCAGAAAATGTTTTACTCATCTGATGAGAGTACGTCTCATGTAACTTGGCAAGATTTTGACAGTTCGACAAAAGTAGCGCCAATGTTTACTTTTCATTTACATATCCTTTCGCCATCAGCTGGTGCATCAAGTGGAGACTATTTTTTATCAACACGCTGTCAGTGTGTTGCCATTGCCATTGTTCTGTAATGCTTAACAAATTTTAAGATATTTTTTACTGACATCTGTCTAAAAAATTAGNTTACTTTTCATTTACATATCCTTTCGCCATCAGCTGGTGCATCAAGTGGAGACTATTTTTTATCAACACGCTGTCAGCGTGTTGCCATTGCCATTGTTCTGTAATGCTTAACAAATTTTAAGATATTTTTTACTGACATCTGTCTAAAAAATTAGGTTATAAAAGTAAAAATATAAAACCTAGCAATTTTTCTTAATATTTGCTAACTATTTTTTAATTTGTAAGAGACAGCAAATTTGAGTGAACATTTGCGAGACGGCAGTTGTAGCTATTATCACACTTTGGACGTCATATTTAATATAACCGGAACTAAAAGTAATTCGCAAAATTTGATTGACAATGCACTTCTATTCGCCAACGACTATTGATTACAAAGCAGTAAGCCTGCTATTAGCGATACTAAACAGTTCAAGTTGGAAATATGTGGCATGGAATAACTTAAGAATTGTTAAAAACTACCCACTTGCATCCGATTTTCTTCGTTTCATTAATATAATATAGTAACAACGCAAAAACAACAAGGAAATGGGTTTGCAGGAGAACAACATGGCGCGTAATCGACATAGACGTTAACGATTACTGGCCTAACAGAAATTAATAGCAATCAAAATTGCTATACATGGAAATATATGTTACTTTAAAAATTACACAGAGCTCGCGGAAAAATAAAACTATTGGTATATGTTTGTACATTTGTTGTTTTACACACGAAAGCTACTTNTAATCGACATAGACGTTAACGATTACTGGCCTAACAGAAATTAATAGCAATCAAAATTGCTATACATGGAAATATACGTTACTTTAAAAATTACACAGAGCTCGCGGAAAAATAAAACTATTGGTATATGTTTGTACATTTGTTGTTTTACACACGAAAGCTACTTTTTTTGTGGCTGGTGATGCTTAGGGAAAGAGTGGACAGATAGCACGCACAGCATGACAGGGCGAGGTGTGAGCTGCTTGCATTGCTCAACACATAGCAGAACGGGCTGACTTGATCCCGTCTTCTTATAATTTAATTTTGAACACATATACACTACTACTTATCTCGAAGTTTAGTTTGTAACACTAACAACCACTGTTTTGTGACAAAGTAAAATAAAATGTATTAATTAATCTAGGAATCTTTTTTATAGCGTATTTTCTGCTTGTCTAATGTGCGTTGGCAGTGCACCCAGAACAGCCAACGTAATATTAACTTTTGTTCGTTCGTGCATCAGCTGATACAGAATTTTGTAAATAGCACTTTGTTTCGTATATGTCAAGTTGCCACTCACTGACTGTCAGAATCTCGCCAACTTATATGAGAGAGAGACCATAGGTATAGGTGGTACATGATAAAGTAAGCACTCTTGAAACCAAAGTTTGAAAAAATCACAGCCCTGTAGCTACATAATTTTAACGCAAGCAATTACCAACACCACTTGTTTGGCGACATTCTTGTTAAGAGAGTTTAGTACATGACAATGACAAAATAATTCAAATAAATCATTAGAAGTTTCACATTATATCTACTTTCAAGCATTACCATGAACACTTTGAAATTATAATGTCTTTAAAGTACTAATAACATACAAAGTACAATTAAATTTTTTTCATGCAAATACTTTGCTGCCCCTTCCATTTATTAAGTACCTGATTCCGCACATAAATGGCGTCCCTTTGATTCAGATTTGCTAGCTGTCTCATCCTGTTTGTCTGTTACATGACGAACTAAATTTTATCCTCCTGATGAAAACTTGGCAAGCTGTAACGTTTGAAGGACGGATAAAATTAGAGCTTTGTAATTTTGCACAGTGTGTCTCCAGCCCATTACCTTTAGAGGGATGTGAAAGTTTTATTTTTGCTTCCATATTTAGTAATTTTACTTTTTTTTTTATTTGTGATTGAATTCATTGTTGTGACTTTAAAAGTTTTGTGAAGATTTTAGAATTAGTTATGTATAAGAAAACAAGCTCTGGTTAATATATATTTTATAAAAAATAGTACATATATCTAGACAGAATATAGAAACAGATTAAATTTAACATGGTGAGAGTTTATTTTGCAACATTAATTGCAAGAGTATTTGTGCACACAAAATCACTAGTTCATTCTATCTTCCTGGGAAAATATTTTTCTAACATTTCAGTTGGCAGGATTAATTGTACGGTGTTGTCAGACTTCATCTAGCAGGCCGATGTACATGACACATTAATGTTATTATGACCTTAACACAGGTAAATTTAGTAGAAAACAGAGTTTTTAATTTTTGATCTTATATTTCTAATAGTAATTTTCCCTAAAGTAGCTTTCTATGAAGTGTATTTTATATTACATTATATTAAAACTACCTAGCACTTTACAGGGAAAAATAGGTTGACACAGTTGGATAATATAGAGGTGGGGGGGGTTTCCCCCTACAGCCGTGACACCAGTGTCTGTGCGCCCCCAATATGCTAGAAGCATGTGCAGTGCGCTCGCTCTTGACATTTTTCACGGTGATGGAGGACAAAGCAACAAAGTTTCTTGTTAATATCAAAAGGTTGGTCCTATTAGTGTGGAATAGAGATTTGTTCACAATGCTTATCTTTAACGCCATATAAAAATGGTCTGAAAACTGAATTTTAATGCAGTTTTTATAAAATTATCAATTAATTTTCCAACAATTTTACGTTCTTTACTGTTCATTCAGAAATGATCCATGTGCAATATCGCCTACATAATCCTCAGAGTCCTGACAGCCAGCATCACTGATTTAACTAGCATGTGATGCACACTCTTAATATGTTGAGACAGTACCTTGACATTTTGTTGAATCTTTTAATATGTTCAGACCAACATATAGTTAGCATTCAAGGTTGCCACGAATAAACTCAATGTCATGAAATACGTTATTGGTTAGATATTGTTTTGTTATTCCGCTGAAATTACGTTTGCATCACTATAGCAATTAAAATTTTATAAGCCAAGTGATTTTTTTCAGAATAAAGATTAGGCAAAACTTTAGTGCTGTTAGATCCTGTAAAAACCAAATTCATATGGACGGACTTTTGTGAAACTTGCATTTAGTGATAAATATTACAGTGAAAACGTATTGTAAAATTTTGGATCAATTCTGTTCATCCACCAATGTTTTATGAACACTATTATCAGCATTCGTAACATCACAGTAAAACCGGCCATTTGCTTGCACACAGTGTATGTACACAATAATTAATTTGGGAATTACTTAAGTCGCAAACTGTCAAAGTATTCAAGCAGTTTCCCCTAGTTCTGCCATAAATGTTATTTTTAATAATTCTCATATCAATTAACAACTCTTTAGAACATGTTTGCGGTATATGATGCGGACTAAATACTCAATATCTCAGGTCTCATTCCTGTGATACTTGACCATGAAAACTTAAAAAAATTGCACATATTTAACGAGGAATGTTCTACATAGAGTGGTGCTGGTATGAGAGGAAATGAGGAAAATGTTTAACTCTTTTGCAACTCAAGTCAATCCTTTACATTGCATGGCAACTTGCACACATTTTTGCATCCTATAAACAATGCCCACGTCAAAATTTTTAACAGAAATAGGACACCATAAATAACCACAGAACAAAGACTACAATGTCCACTGGTTTAGATAAACCTTAACAACTTTAATTACACGACCATTTCAAGATTTTAGGTTGTCCGCTTTCAAGAATTTGCAGTGCCAAAGTTGTAGATTTTATGAACACTTCACCATACATTTCCACTGTTATTTTATTGTACATTTCATTTGGCAACACTGCATTGCGTCACTACTCCGTGGCGGACTCGAGACCACGGAGCGATGTCAGTTACTTGTTCATTAAACTACATCAGTGTTCAACGAAGTGTCGTCTGTTTTACTTCTATTATTCTAACATCCACTATTTGCAATCAAACGCAAAGACTACCTGCATGACAATGACAGGGGCCAGAGCACAAATTTTCAAAA
The DNA here is from genome assembly GCA_002778355.1 of Clitarchus hookeri. Lineage (NCBI taxonomy): Eukaryota > Metazoa > Arthropoda > Insecta > Phasmatodea > Phasmatidae > Clitarchus > Clitarchus hookeri. Next base: position 403,112 of record NQII01000939.1, read on the forward strand.
AAATTGTTGAATACTAACCACAGGTCATAAAAAAAATTTATCAATTTAGTGACTAGTTTTCTAACATGCTAGAAGGAAGTTTCAATCAATAGTTTTCGCAAGGAATTCTAAATTTAGATATATGTACCATTTAAAGTTGCAAAGGCACTGTCAATCGTGAAACTATCGCTTTTCCCTTGGGCATGCGAGAATAGTCCACAAAAATNCAAACGCAAAGACTACCTGCATGACAATGACAGGGGCCAGAGCACAAATTTTCAAAAAAATTGTTGAATACTAACCACAGGTCATAAAAAAAAATTATCAATTTAGTGACTAGTTTTCTAACATGCTAGAAGGAAGTTTCAATCAATAGTTTTCGCAAGGAATTCTAAATTTAGATATATGTACCATTTAAAGTTGCAAAGGCACTGTCAATCGTGAAACTAAGGCTTTTCCCTTGGGCATGCGAGAATAGTCCACAAAAATTGACGAAACCTGACTTAAAAAAAAAAAAAAGTCAGATGAAAACCCACAAATAATGTTAAGAGAGATAGAGAGATTTAAGTCATTATAATAGAGTTTTCTGATGACTGACCGTATTCCAAAGTACGTTATCTACAGTGCATTAACATCTGTGCCTAACAGTTTTGTGTCAAAATGAGTAACTTTTAGCGACAAAACTGCAGAAAAGAGGACCTTAGTGACTTGCCCTGGACCCTGCAATGGTCATGAAAGCCTGCAATCAACACTTGCAGGTTTTGTCAGAAGTGTATACCTATAAAATTGATATTACAAGGAAAATGTGCAAAATTAACATGCATATTAATATGAATTACATGGGCTTACTTGAATTGCTGATGGGAGAATTTTGTAAAGACATTGTACAATTTGAAAACTATTCAAATTAAGCATGATTTTACACGTTCTTTAGCTTCTTTCTGGCAAGGGCATTTTCCTTTCGAAGTGCAGAAGCAGTTCAGCCTATATGAGAAGTTTTATTTCCTTTGCCTCTTGAGTTTTGTTCAATGGCATCTCTTTTTTTAAAACACTTTTACACCTAGCTGCTTGGGGCATTTTACTGCTCACTTGGAATGTTCTACATTCCACCAACTGAGATTTACTAGGAAGTGAGAAAATTCTCATTCGTATTTTCAATTAAACACTCTTTGTTTACAGAAAATTCTCTCTTGACTGCACTGTTGCCATTAAGCAATGTCAAGATCACTGTGCAAAATTATATCAGTGCTAACCTTTGCATTTGTCAGAATATCATGCAAGAAAGAATCCAATCTGTGTACTGCAATATCAAATGTCTTGAAAAAGAGGCTTGTTAAGGTAATTATTTTCTGACCAGACTCAATGTTTGGAATAAGAATTCTTTAAGTAAGCTCATCAATGTAACATGTTGCACTTTTCAAGTGTCATGCGACNAGCTCATCAATGTAACATGTTGCACTTTTCAAGTGTCATTACTGCTGGTGAAAGGCAAGCTGTAGCACTTCACCACGCTCATGGGATGTTTTGATTTTGGAAATTTCAGATACATTTTCATTTGTTAAGTTCCAGTAATCTCTTCTATATAGTTGCACATAAAGTTCTTTTAAGATGTTTATAGCTGTGTTTTGTTCAAAAAGCATTGGCCACATTTAACATGCTTCACATTCACAGCTAGCAATAAATTGTATTCTTTACACTGCTCATTACACCTATATTAAAAAAAATTTATATAAATTTCATCAGACATTAAGANAATAATTTGTATTCTTTACACTGCTCATTACACCTATATTAAAAAAAATTTATATAAATTTCATCAGACATTAAGATCCTTGTTTCAGATGGTTACTCCACCACTGTTTCTTCAATTGACAAATAATATACAGTGCTCTGTCAATAANTAAGATCCTTGTTTCAGATGGTTACTCCACCACTGTTTCTTCAATTGACAAATAATATACAGTGCTCTGTCAATAACTACAGTTTCTCACCCACATTATTTAACACAATTTAAGTGGAATTCTGTACATCCACTTGACATGTAATCCACTCAGCAGGATGGGAAATCTTTACACAAGTAATACAATACACAAAGAAAGCTATTTATTTGCCATTCAAATTTGTCGAGGTCTGCCTTATAAACTTCATTAACAGTATGAAAGCATGTGCCAACATTAACCAATTTCTTGTCTTCTTGGTTCTCAAAATTTTCTTCCATCATGTTACCGAAGTGGGTTCAAGAATTTAAGGTAGTTAAAATTTTTACCAAGCCACTGCAATCTGTAAAAGTTTTCCGAGAGGCAAACCTGGATGTCACATTTCTGATGTAAAGGAAGACCATTTGCAGTTGTACGACTTAAAATCACAGACTTCAAATAGCAGGTTGAAATCATGTTTACACTAAGGTCCCAATTCCTATTAGTTCTTTCTGGGCAATATGATTAATATACTTTAAAATTTCAACAGACTGCTTTACAAAATTTATAGTGATTGCTTTCCTTGCAGTATGAGAGCATAGCTCCACATAATTTTTTTCTTAAACTTCGACTTGCCAAATGAATAACATGCTTTGTACTTATCACCAACTGGATGCAACCACTTTGAAAACCTTTCTTCACAAACAAGCCAGTATTCTTTGATGCATTTCCAAGGCATTTATCTTTTCTCTTACATCTCTTCAGTTAACCTGCAAAAAGTTACTGATACAAACAGATTAAAATAATTTTTAAGCATGTAAATTTGTTCTCAGGACAATAAAAACTTCAAACATTTTTNACTGATACAAACAGATTAAAATAATTTTTAAGCATGTAAATTTGTTCTCAGGACAATAAAAACTTCAAACATTTTCGTAACAGCAAGTAGTTCATATTTAACAGATGTGCAACTGCCCCCAAAGCATTAAGCAACACTATTTTAATGCATTCAAATAAATTAAAAAAAAAAAAAAAAACCCCTCCCAATTGAATACTGTAAAGGAGTAATGCTAAACTAGTAACCAAAAACAACCCACGCAAAGTTAGCTTCGAATTCCAGCTTCAATTTTACACTGCCAACATACCCGCAAGAAAATCGTTAGTGATGTTTCTACTCTACATGACACGAATCAAGCAAAAACTACACAGGTCCTGGTATGTTTAAGTGGCACAATCACTACTTTATACTGTATAACAAGCCGCAAGGCGATATTGTAAACAAAACTAATTAAAGTAGAATAACGATAATGTATAAATTAAATTGATTGTTTTTAACATAATATTTAATACTAAGAAGGGATCTTAAAACAAAAAATTATTTTCTTGATATGCTTGTGCAAGATACACCAATCACAGCACACAGAAGTGCTATAAACTGTTTCACCCTAAAGGTGAGTGCACCTAGTTCTTGTGTAAGTAGTAAAAGAATTATGATCATTCCTGTACCAGCTTTATTACGACTGCAGATTGATAGTCTGACAACTTATGGCTCAGAACAATATGGTGATTCTGGGAGACAAGTTTACGCCCTTCCAATGAAGCAGAAAACTCAAGTGGCATTGTAATTACAGTTTCCCAGTGTAAAATGAAATGAGTCTGATACATGGAAACTGTGCTCCAAACATTGTCCAAGAGCCGATAAACTTCAGACTCAGAATGAGATGGCTATTCTGGGAGACAAGTGAGTACCACTTGACTTAGTCCATCCTTGTTCCTGGAACCTCATCTTCTGTCTACAGTTTTCCATAGTAGAATCACTTAAGTGACAGCATATTACAAATTGACAAAAATGTATATCAATAGTTTGGCGTGATAACTGTAACAGGTGCGATGTGATAAGTTTTTTTAAAAATATAATCTAAAGTCGGACTGTAAAAGTGTCAGTAAAAAAAATTTGAATAATGATGCGAGTTTCAGAATTTTTTTTGTAGAAATGGTATATGCTTGTGTCCTTCAGAATGTGTACCTGCTCTTATGCACCTGCAATATAAAATAAAGTTAATTCACAGAGGCGTCTGTAACTGTGTATTTTCTGGGAATGCTTCTGGGAACAGGAAATGCAAGTTTTCTCAGTGTGCGAACATGGTACACTGGTTTTCTTGGTACGCTCCGATGCCTTCGAATTTACAAAATATGTTGTCTTTCTCTTCATCTCATTTATCTTACATGTTTTCTCACTGCACTTAAGACTGTAAAACATCCTGTTGACTGCCAGCCCTCTTTTTGAGTGATAAGCTGCCTGATATTGTCCAGTGAATTCCTAGATTAATGATCTTATCTGTCTGAAAAACCGATGAAGGACATTGAAACTGTAATTACAATGCCATGTGAGTTGTTCTGCTTCATTGGAAAGTTTCAAAACTAGAAGGATCTAAACTTGTCTCCCAGAATCGCTGAGTCATTCTGAGTCAAGTTTACGGGGGTCTTAAGACAAAAACTGGAGTAGTCGCCATGAATCTTATACATTTTATATTAATGGGAAACCATAATTATAATGCTAAGTGAGTTTTCCTTCAATGAAAAAATTCACAATTAGTAGGCCCTGAATTTTTTTTACCAGAATCACCAAGCTGTTCTAAGACATAAGCTTATCGGCGCTTTAAATAGAAAATTGTAGCACAGAATACATGAATAATACATTTTGTAGTGCATATGTCAGTTGTAAAAAGATTGCAATGTGAATTCTTCTGTCTTCATTGGAGCATTTAGAGTCTAGAAGGCCAGAAACTTGTCACCTAAAATTTATATATTGTTCCAAATCAGAAATCTATCTGCAGTTAGGCAAAAAGTAGAAAAATCCTACATGCATGTTCCCTTCATACTGTGACATTTGAAGTTGAGATTCGAAACTAACTTCACCTCGGTCCAAATACACCATTTTGCATTACCTACTAAACCTAGTTATACATTAATAAAATACAGACTTATGGGTTTCCTGTATTTATAAAAAACGTTGGTGAATCATTTTCCCCCCACTAATTTTTACATAACTCCAATTAACGTAAATAAAAAAATTGATGAAAACCATTTCTTGAAAGAGTAAATTAATAGATAGAAGAGGCAGGTATATTTAAAACATTCACTTACCTTTGAATGTATCCATGAACACATTCTTGAAGACATCATGATACGGACAAACTCAAATAATTAACCATGCTTTACACGCGCACAATATTCTTTAATGTTTACAGAATACCAAGTAATTTGTTTTTCTTAAAGTCCCCTGTTGAACGCGACACAAAAACCGATTGTTGCTACTTAACGGTGGACATCCTGCTGGAAAATCATGTTGTCACCTCTGGCAAACAGACAGTACACCTGCTTGTTAATATTTCTCATAAAAAAAAATAAGTTGGAGATGGGACAAAATTTACTATTTTTACGTAAAATATATCACTTATTCAAGCACAAAATGGATAAGGGTGCTCCGTACAAAGTAACACAATCCATAAAAATTACTTTGGTTACATTATCTTGCAACTGTAAAACTATACATACGCTTAGTGCCTACCAGTGTATTAAGCAACAGCTCTGTTGCAAGAAATGCCATATAAAATTTTCTTATTTATTGTAACTTCCCACAAGACATTGTTCAAAATTATATTTATGTGCAGTGTCAAAGACCTTTTTCAAAATATTATCATTAATGTACCCATTTCCCAGTTATAGCGTTTCACTATAGCAAACTTATTATTTTTGTTTTGATGTCTATTAAACCTGTAATGTTTGTTTATATAGTAAGGTAATATTAATTTTAGCCCCAACAGTTTATTTTCAGCAATTTTAAAGTCACTAAATATTTATTTTGTAAACCACCCACCCATCTATTTAATTAATTTTATTTGTATTTATGATGCTAAGATATTATGTATTTTAACTTAGAAATATAAAATAGTTAATTTTTATTTAACTCATAATTAACTGTTTTTCACTTTTATTTTAATTGCATTTTATTTTCTCGTAATTTTCTTATGCGCTTCACCGAAAGTAGTTTTTGATGTTTGTGCTGCGAATTCTGATAGTTGTTTGCTTCTCGGTGGGACCTTTAAACTTACGGCTGCGACTTATTTTCGCTGAGATTTTGATTGCCAAAATCCTTGGCGCCACCATAAGTTACGACTTTGATAATTGGTCCCAGAAGTTACAGTTTTAATTGGAGAATCTGGGCAAGATTCATAGGCGGACATATTTTTGGATATGTTCTGGCCAACGTCAGATGCGCCATCATCAGAGAGAGACGCCGCTACAGCCAGGTAACGCCGAGCTTTTGTACGAGCCGAAGGGGCACATTCAAGTTACTTGGATTAATTACTGTACAAACTTTCAAATCAGTATGATTTTTAAGATCTTGATTTTGATTCAACACGCAGAAACAGAAAACCAGTAGTCCGCCGTTGTATTGAATGAGCTAGTGCCAAAGCAGAATTTTTCATAAATCCTGAAAAACTTTTGTTACGTTAAGAATGTGTGGGGCGAAAACTTGAACAACAGTTTTAAAGGAGAAAACTTACACACACTTAAAGTAAACTATAAATAAAGTTTAATTTTCGGTAAGAATATTTAAAGCAAGCAAGAAAGATAATTTTTGAAATAAAATATTACAGCAACATATGCAGATTGTTTTCTTCAGGATGTCAAGCAAAGCTGTCATTTTGATTTCCATTACAGTACATTTTCCACATTTCGTGACAAATTCCAGTAGTCTTATACAAATTAACATTTGTGATCAGATGAAATATAAAGCAAAATAACAATGCCAAAAATGTATGTTCTGCCTAATGTGCGCAGAACCAATGACAGACCGACCTTGGTATGTACCAAGAAAAAGGCTGTCAAAAGATTTTATCCTTAATCAATTAAAAATTTACAATGCAAAAATGATTTCACTGTGAACATATATAATGTATACAACAGCGACACACAAGAAAGGAAACTTAATAAAATTAATTGATTTGCGCCTTGGCAACACACACTAAGTTGCAGCAACGAAGCTAATTTAACGTATGGCACTTGAAAAAATATACAATAGCAAGTTTGTAGGGCTAATTTATTTTATAACTTACTACCAATTCCAACATAAATTCCAAAACCACTTTTCACCAAAGAAATGATTAACAGGAATAAAAATTTAAAGTGTGGACAATGCACAGATGAAAGTAACCATTTGATATCACTCTCATTGCAACTCGCATTATGGTCTTCTATTTATTTCATTAATCAACCTCCACATAGAAATGGTAAAAATTAAAAAAAAAAAGACAATGTGTTATAATAATTGCACAATAACAATAGAATGCCTTTAAGAAATATACAATATTCAATGAAGTTGAAAGAAAACTTGCGTAACTAGATGTTAAATTCATTAAATAAGTTCCATAATTACGCGCAAGTCTTAAGCTGCAATAGAAATAATAAATGCAGTAATAGCAGAATTATTGACAGGTCGATTATATAAATTTGTGAAAATGNTTAAGCTGCAATAGAAATAATAAATGCAGTAATAGCAGAATTATTGACAGGTCGATTATATAAATTTGTGAAAATGAAATGTGAAGTTCTTAATAAAATTTACATCATCAAAAATACTAATTTATATGAAGTTAACTTCAATTGAATATAAATACATGCAGCTCTGATTCTTTATTTGCACAAACATGAAATGTACGTTCATATATGTATGTGCAACGCAGTACATCATAACTATTACAGCATTTACCACAGTAAATATTGGTGTAAAATTAACAAAATACAAACTAAAGTTGTTTCAGCATCAAATCACACTCAAACGTCTTCTGCGATAAACATATAAAGTAGCCGACTTGGTTACATTCGCTTTAGGCACGAAATTTATGATGTTCACGCGTGTTAAGCTTGGCTACGCATCTCACAATTCTCTTTAGCAGAAGAACCGCACTAATCGGATTGTTGACAGCAAAAGAAACTATTTGTTCATAACAGTACACACTGCATGAAAAGCAGAAATAAAATACAAAGCTATAGAATTTTTTTTAACATTTTTTAAATGCTTTTCTAAGCAAACAGCTTTAAGCGTAGCATGGAATACCCTAAACCTTTTAAAATATCCGTAGCAAAAAAAAATTCTATTTAAAGATATGATCTATTGCTGCATCATTTATAATTATTTGTTGAATAGTAATAATGTGCACCATCTCACAAAAACCAACAGTACCTACACAGGATACATGTTACAAGCTATATCCAAAATGACTACAGCAGGGTGGCTAGCAGTATCCTTATTGCAAATTCCCCGACATTTCCAGGTACCCGGTTACATTTCCCTGACCAACTTACGTGCAAATATAAAAAATATTTATGTTTTTCCGAAAATAAATAAAAAAAATTTATATGGACAACAATAACACAGCCTTCATTTATGGATGTTCTCCTATGCAAAAACCAATATGTATAAAAAAAATGGCAAATGGAAAAAGGTGAGACAAAGATGTCTCTCAGAACCAGAAAAAAATCCTGATACAAAGACAAGAGACAATGCAATGTATCAATTCAATAAATACCACAAAAAGTGTCTGAATTATTATTTTAGTAAATTTAACATTTTACTTGCAATTACCTACACTTACAATAAAAATACATTTTCCACAAAAAAAACCAAGCCACGAAAATAAGTGTAATAATAGTTGAAATTAAAGCGACAGTACAATTCCATTTTCGTCCTTGTTTTCCAGGTGGATTCTTACCATTTTCCCTGACCTATTTTCAGGGTCAAAACCTTCCAATAATTACCATGTTTTTTCCACCACTGACAGAACAAATATGATGTTAACGAAGAGAATTTAACTACACTGCAACAGACCAAACAAACTCCTGGTGCCAATCCTTGTCAAATGCATAAGATATTAAAATTATACCTAACTTAAGAACAAGTTGGAGTTTATACTTTGTGATATGTACCGTAAGCAATGTAACATCCACGACGCTCTGAGTTCCATGCAAGCCCCACTCTCACACACAATTACTGTTCACGTGTAGCCAAACATTACACGCCGAGCCAGCAGTGTCCCAGCGCCAGCAAACAAGTGATTCAAGGCACACCAGCAATTTTTTGTAGAGATATAGCGTGCAAGGAATTAGAAAATGTGCAACGTTAAATCCGATGTAAAACAAATAATGGTGTGAGTGCACGCAGACATGCGGTAGTGCGTCTGCAAACACTTATTGTGATTCAACAATTGTGAAGTTCTATCAAGTTAGGTTAGGTCTTGCTAGGCACTGTAAAGCCACCCATTTGAAATACATGACATTTTTTTTTTAAGCATTTTACTCCAGAATTACCCCAATACCCTTCCTCACTATAGCTTTTGGTAGCATTTACTATGGATATCGTGATGCCCCTATAAAATTCGTGATCAGTGAGATTAGTATTGTAGATTCGTACCAATTTCAGAGATTTTTCTGGGATTATATGGTATATTGCATTCCAGCGAGGAAACTGAAAAGCTTGCATACTGCCGGTGCCCAGTAATGTCAAATGCAGACCTCACCTAACTTCATGATAGGCGAATCACAGGGTGTGCATGCCAATGCACTACCACGCATTGGAATAAAAACAATTAGGACTCTCAGAATTAAATCTTACACAGACATGATTTAATTGCTGTCATCTATTCTTGTTAGCCAATAAAAAATTTTCCAAAGCGCAGAAGGGTGTCTGCGCACCCCCTTTGCCCTGAAAAACTTATTTTGAAGATTTACATATTTTTAAGTAAATTTTAAATGTTTTACCCTGCATATTTCCCAGATATTCACAGCTGTCCCTACTATCACATTTCAAAGGATGTACAAGAATATTGTGATACGCCCATTCAAATTTTATCCATCATTATTAGTTAACATCAATACCATTTACTGGCATGCTCCCTCAACCAGTTTTTCCACAACCACTACAAATCCTAACAAATCAATGATGCTCGAATGCTGTGACCAAACAGTCTCAACAAAAGAATGGAACAAGGCAATGTTTTCCCTAATGCTGTTCTAATAGGGGACTCAGTATATAGCTTAAAAACCTGGCTAATGACACCAACGCATGAAGACCCGGTAATTTTCTAGATTAGGGGCTTTTCTGAAAATAAGAAAAAAAAACTCCAGAAAGTGGTATATTTCGACTCTACTAATAACGTAGAACACGAATATATTGGGGGCATAGCTTTAAAATAAGTACAACATATTTTAAAAAATTGAACAAGTTTGTGAGGTGACTGTTTCTGACAGTTTGTTTACGTTTTGAACGAAACGTTTTATGTCAACAGAAGTTGTTTTAATGAATTCAGCATAGCTTACCTAGTTGATATTGAAGCGGCCGTACTGTTAAAATAAGTACAACATATTAAAAATACTCGCTACATGTACGAGTAACTGATGTTTACGTTGACTAACGTGTGCCGCCATTATTAATGGCTACGCAGTGCAGATTTCACGCAATCTACCGGCGTCCGGCCTTACGTTAGTATGCATGCAGGCAGCGGTCGTGGTCAGTTCGATGGTGCTTCGTTCGTGATTTAAGACGGAAAAAAAGCAAGCAAGACTACCTTTCTGCGTTATATTAGCCTATTAACGAGTGCTTCTGTATATATATTCGGCTGTAAATGAGTGTTTCAGTGCGTTATATTCGCGTATGTGGTGCTTCGTGAAAACTGTGATTTCATCTAGTGATCTGACGTTGAATGGGCCATTGACAAGAGTATGTACAACCCGCCTACATTGGTGAGTGCATTTATATTATTTGTGTGGGTTTTACGTTCCTTTAAATCCCTAAAATCCTAAATTCGTAGTTTAGTGTGAAACCCACAAATCCTATCCGGTAGCTTAACGTGCAAATGTAGTTATATTACGTAAGTCAAACAAGGCTTTTTCCGGACGTTTATACAGCACAATTTCACATTCTTTCTATACTAACCTTGGATTATTCGTAGGTAACGCAGAACACGACTATAGTAGCGTCGTTAACGTATGACTAATTGTATAATATGTGCCCACCTAACCGAACAGAACCTAACCCCACGATGGGTGAATCACTATTTTACATTTTTAAACTAACCTAGGATTGTAGCGATTTTAACTAACCTAGGATTGTAGTTACTTAAAATAACGTAGGATTATAGGGTTCCCATGTAGTCTGTGATTGTAGGGTGTTGATCAGAGATTTTTGTAATATTGTATAATCTTATATTACTGTACAACCTTACAATCCTAGGTTAGTTTAGAGCCGTACAATCCTAGGTTAGTTTAAAAACGTAAAATAGTGATTCACCCATCGTGGAGTTAGGTTCTGTTAGGTTAGGTGGGTACATGTTAGGAAATTCGTCGTACGTTAACGCCCCTAGTATATTCGTGTTCTACGTTATTAGTAGTCGAAATATACCACTTTCTGGAGTTTTTTTTCTTATTTTCAGAAAAGCCCCTAAACTAGAAAATTACCGAAGACCCCACAATGTTGGTGAACGGCAGGATAACAGGCAACTAAAATCAACTGGACGTGTCATTTAATGCGCATTGGGCATATTGTAAAGTGTTACTCGGCCCTATGCAACACAGTAAGGTGAGACGAGATAGACGAGGATCTGAATGCAGTCATGGGCCCACCTCACATTGACTGTCGAAGAAGATGCATTCCAAGAAAATGACGAAGGGCTACCTCATGCTGTTGCCATAAGGAGGCAACAACAAATAATGTAAATGACAGCATTTGGGTTTACAAAAACTTTTTAAGTCCTAAATGTGGAAAAATGATTAAAGCAGTGGTTAATAATAGTCATTGATATTATTTGTTTTTCAACGAATAAGGTGTGTTTGTGGTGTAAAGTTGTGTATTATATTTATAATTTAAGAAATGTAATTACTATAAATCCACAGCAATGTCATTTCTAACTAAGAGTTGTAACTTTAAAAACAAAACTTAATGTTTTCCTAGAATATAGGTAAATATGAAATTTACTTTTGTGAAGTTAGTTCTTAATTGAGTACATTGAAAAACATTTGTTCATATTGCATAACTTTTCTGAAACCACAATTAACACGAACCTGAGTAAGATACTAATGTGTTAGTTAAGTGTGGTAAGAAATTTACATGCTACATTTATTGAGACTGTTTTGAGTACAATTTTCTAAAAATAACACAAATTATTTAATAGTAATAAACACTGGATGTGCACTACAAACAACATAAAAAAAAGGAACACTTTTTCATTACAGCAAACGTTTCAAAACAATTACTTTACATTCATTCTTATCAATTTTGAACATGGTTATTGTCTGTCTCATACAAGTTGGCGAGATTTTGACAGTCAGTGAGTGGCAACTTGACGTATACGTAGGGTCCCCCCCCCCGAAAGTGGTAAATAAAATTTCCAAATCGGGTCATTAAAAACTGTTAAAAGCAGTACAAAAATTCACTTAAAAACATTAAGGTGGCAAATAAAAACTTCACTGCTTGTCATGAATGTTTGAAAATCCAGTGCAAATAACTAAAAAACAATGAAATTGTGTCTTGTAGGTAATTAAACTGTAAATAATTTGAAGAAAAAAAAACTGATTTTCACATTTCACGTTACTGGCTACTGAAAAATTATATATTAGTTCACATTAAAAATATTATCTGGATTACATTCTGACACAACACTACAGAATGTAAAATATACAAAGAGTTCACTACCGAAACAAGTGTCAAATTGATGCCAATATATGTAAAAACAAAAAATTTATACTTCTAACTTAAGAACACACAATAATTCACCACTAAGTTTTGAAAATGAATACCAAATCCTATCACAAAAATAAATATATCTTGTTCAGAACAGTGTCAATTTACATGCTAGCAGCAACGTATTTGGCAAGCATTAGCTCAATGTTGTTCGGTTTTAGACCTGTCTGCAAATCAGTTACAATGTGTCCATATGCAGAGAAAGCCAGCTCACTGTCTGCATTTGATGTGGGAATCCACACCATGGACACAGCTTGTGACACAAAAGTTGAATGTTGCTCACGTAGACCATGCAAAACATTGAGGACATAAATAGTTTGCCCTTCTTTCAAAATTCCTGAAACTTGCTGCTGAAAAGCAAGATAGCCTTGCAGGAATTCTGTCTGCGTGAGTGTGTTCAGCAAAGGAAAACTTCCTACANACTTCAAACCCACATTTTTTAGATCTTCCGTAATAGCACACTGCGTACCGTGTTGGCAGTTGAGTAGTAGCAGCAGAGGTTTTTTTTCTCTAAATATGCCTCTGCTAACTAACATAAAGATGTTCTCTAGCTCTGATAACGAGCATAATTTGTGACATAGGATGTACTCTGAGCCCTCAAAAGTGAAGTGCAGTGTTCTACTAAAAACAGTGCATTGCACTTCAGTGTCACGCTCTGCGATACTTCAGTTGCTGCAATAGTTTGTAGCACTACCCTCAGGTTCCGTTTGCTGAAAGAATTCAATCAGATCTTCAAGATATTCTGCAATGTACNCAGTGCAGTGTTCTACTAAAAACAGTGCATTGCACTTCAGTGTCACGCTCTGCGATACTTCAGTTGCTGAAATAGTTTGAAGCACTACCCTCAGGTTCCGTTTGCTGAAAGAATTCAATCAGATCTTCAAGATATTCTGCAATGTACTCAACAGAATGAAACCAAGAGTTCTACCTGGTCATCACTGGTACTGGGAAGAGGGTGGCTTTCTTTTCCACACCAGGATACTTTTCCTTCAGGAAAGATACATATCTGTGCTTTCTCTTACGAGCATTGAGAAATCCTTGTTTGGCATTTTGAACATATGAATTAAATTGTGGCAGTGAAACACCCCACAAACTAGCTACAATGTTAAGTTTATGAGCCCAGCACTGAACATGAGCCATGCTTTTGGAAAATGTCACCCTCAAAGAGTCCATACATTTAGTAATGTAGCGTGCAGTGTCACTAACCACTGCTACAACATTTTCATATTTGATTTCATGCTGTGCTACCACAGATAAAATTGCTCGTGAACACTCAGTGCAATTAGCATTCTCCAGTTCTTTTATGCCACCTACAAACACACGTTCACCAATGTCTGCAAAAACACGTATCAAAACAACAAATACGCAGCACACCCCATTCTGTTTGTGGTTTCATCACATGATGCAAACTTTCTTGTTTTTTAAAGTCTCGTTTAATTGAGCGAAATGATTCTCTCCAATTTTTGGGACATAATTTTCCCTCAGGACCTGGGCCGTTGGAATCTCTCTCAAACCTGAAATAAAAGTGAGAAATTGGGTAGGCCTACTTCTTTGTTTATTTTTAAAACTTATTAATTCCACAATCTTGTAAGGAAAATTCAGACAAAGTGCTGTATTTTCTTGTTTATATTTGTAATCAATGTTTTACTGCAATAAAAAAGGAACCTAAATATTTTACATGTAGGCCTACATTGGAACCATGATTTCAAAGCACTAAATAAAAATTGTCGGTTTAAGACATTTAGGATGTTGATTTTATGGTAACCTATAAAGACTGATTTTTTTTTCATAAAGTGGGAAGACATCGCCTGTGCAAAAATATAATAAAAAATACAAACAGAAGAAAACTCTGCATTTACATGCTTACCTGGTACATATTTTCGAAACCAATTTTCCAAGGACTTGTCTACCTTTTCAATAGATATGTTGGCTGCGAGCAACATTTCCGTGACGTCTATTATAAACTCTTGTTTATTGTGCACTTGCGGTGGGGCAGCGGATGTGCGAACTACGCAAGATATCTTTCTCTTGTACAGCAGCTTAATTATATTTTCTCATGTGTGGCATCTATGGCCGAGCTCCAACATGTTTACATTTTACGCGTGCACGAAGAATATTTTGTTTATGAACGTGAGTGAACAAATTATTGCAAGAGTGAAAAACTATACATTTGATCACATTTTTTTTACCCCCTTAACAACTAAGTTAAAACATTAAATATGTTGACCAATTTATAAACATGTTTTGTGGGCAAATTTTTTTTAATACGAATATCTTGCAAATAAGTTGCACCCCAATTTCTGTAGGTTTTTTTTGTAAAAATTTGCAGCAGATACATGCCGAAATACGGTATTTCGCCACCTAGTGTTAAAATGTGAGTGAGTGTTTGCTTTACAATACTATAAAAAAACATTTTACTGGAAACCGTGGCTTTTTTTAGCGCATTACAGTCCGATATGCCATATTTTGTGCAAAAACTAAATTTTGTGGCAATTTCGCATCTGTCGTCGTTTATTCACGTTCGCGAAAAGTCCATGGCCCTACGTATACATAACAAACAACATGCCATTTACAAAATCCTCTATCAGCTAATGCATGAACGAATGAAAATTAATATTACGTTGGCTATTCTGACTGCACTGCCGACGCACATCAAACAAGCAGAAAATATGAAGATAAGAAAGAGTTTCTAGATGAGTTANAAGATAAGAAAGAGTTCCTAGATGAGTTAATATGTTTTATTTTACGTCTTCACAAACTAGCTGTTGTTAGTGTTACACACTAAACTTTGTGCTAAAGTAGTAATTTATGTGTGTTCAAAATCAAACGGACATTAAAACGGTCCGTATTCAAATGAAATGCAACTTCAAACATTGGAAGTTCCTTTTAGGTCGTACCCCGTCTCTCCACACCTTCCATACATGCTTGATATTAATTCCAAAAGCCCACAAAAATATCAGAGGGTATAGTTAAATAATTTTGACAAAACATATTTCAACTCTTGTTTTGAGCCAATCAAAGGAGAAAAGCGAACTTCTACAAATATGGAATCACGTGGCAGGTCAAAGTGCTGCTCTATGTTGAGGTAGCTGACAACAAGGGTTACCACACCATCTGTTACAACACACCCTTCCACGCTATCTGTTAGCAAGATCCCGAACTATAACCCGCCGGTAATTGTTTTAGTTACGCTAACATCCATTACATGCAAACTTCTCCCGCAAACCCAAATTTTTGTTGTTTTCGTGTTGTTACTATTCTGTATTACTAAAACCAAGAAAATGGGATGAGCATGGGTAGTTTTGAAGAATTCTTAAGTTATTTCGTGCCATATACAGCAGAATAACTGCTTTGCAAAAGTCGTTGGTAAGTTGTTTGTTGGCGAATGAAAAGTGCAATGTCAAGCAAGTTTCCCGTATTACTTTTATTTCGAGTCTTAACATATTAGCTGTAACATCCAAAGTGTGATAAGAACTACAATAAGTCTCGCAAATGTTAACCCGAATTTGTTGTCTGTAATAAATATAAAAAAATAGGTAACAAATATTTCATTTTTGCAAGGTTTTTTTTTTACTTTTAAAACCTACAATTTTTTTTAGACAGATGTGAGTCTATAAATACTTTAAAAATTGGTTTAGCATTACAATAGAAAGTGGATTAGCTGACAGCATGTTAATAAAATAAATATACAGCCGCCACTTGACGCACCAACGGAAGGCGAAAGGATACATAAACTGAAAGTAAACATTGGTGCTACTTTCGTCGAACTGTCAAAATCTCTCCAACTTACATGAGACAGACACTAAAATAGCACTAGATACACTACACCCTTCATTGGTAATATGTACACATACACAGGTGTTACAAATGCTAAGTCTTGAGTGTACTCTGATGGAGGAAGGGACGGTTCTCTCTCTCTCTCTCTAGTTTCAGAATCTGTAGTGTTATGAAATAGCTTTCTTTCTTTAAATTGCCAATCACTAGTTTTTTTTTTCCTTCTGTTGTATCTTCTGCTTGCTGTTGAACTTTTGATGTGCCTGTACCATTATGTGGAAAAAACAATACATAATATCTGTGCAATATTGTAAATACACTTAAATTTGATGCTTGTATTTCAAAACCTTTCAAAACTGCTTGCTGAACATCTAATCAAAAATCTACAGTACATATTTCATACACATATGTACTGTGTTTCCACATTTTTTTTTATTTTGTGCTCTCTAAATACACAATGTGTAGTATGAGACGTCTACGGTTATTATTTATTGTTACAAATTAAGAGTTAAGAGCGATGTTCTGACAAAATCAAAAACAGGTTATTTCAGAAGTTGTAAATTACATAAATAGGACTAACGCAAGGCAGTGAGACGTAAGCAAAAACAATGAGTGTTAAAAATTTATCTTATTTGTTTTATCTATTAGTATTTCTTGTGCATGTGTACACGATGTACTGTACAGACTTTGTATGCCATGGTGAGAACAGTTGATACGTACACACTTCGTTGTTTAATGATTGGAGCATGTAATTTTCGGCGATGCAACAGAAATTTTTGTCCAATCAACGCAGTATAAATTAAATTTTGAGTTAGGCGAAAACAGACTTTTTTTTTTAGCATTTTTTACACAGGAATTTTTTTGGAAACACAGAAAATCTTCTGTGAACACGAAAGATTCCACTGTAGTCGCTGTCCGAATTCACGGCTAGGGCACGAATGAACCCTAGAATATCTCCTCAACAGGGCCTGTGTCATGTCCTAGATCATTTTTCGATGGTCTACTGTAAGTTGCTGTTTGTTCACTGTTTATCGTTGGGAGACGGTATTCGAAATAACTGAAAACTAATGAGTATTTGTATATTATAAACTAGCTGTGCCAGCAGCATGTTCTCACCCTTTCCTACTCCTGTCAGAATAGTGGCACCAATTATGTTCCGCCCAAGTTGTGTGATGCAAAGTCTAATCCTGTTACATAATCGCGGTGCATCTAAATTTCGTATAAGCATGACCGGTGGAGCTTATGTGAGGGCACACCTGACAACTCTATTGAGAATTCAGGAACTCTACAGGATATGAAGTTATGTTCTGTGTCCACGACTGTGTCTACTGACAAATACTCCGCTGTTTCTCCTTGCACCTCTTTCAAAATGTTAGTACTAATTTTATTAAGGATTTAATTTTCTGGTGCTAGCATCACTTTTTTACACAGCCACTCACGATAAAAAGTAGCCACTAACACCTTTCAGCCCTCTAACTATTAATGTGCAAGAAATTACGTCAATCTGTTACGATGTTGCATTGTTATTCTGTTTGTGTACTTTTATTTACAGGATAACAGAAAATTCAAATAATATTGAAACATCGATATACCAAAATTTTTCAGTTATATATCAATTGATAAGTTATTTTCCATATAGACAATTATCGATATATCGAGGATTGTACCCCAAGCGGCTAATTTTACTAAAATTTTCCCGACTTCCCAGCCCTCCACCTATCTCTGTGCAAAAAATCACGTTGATCCGTTGCAACGTGACAAAAGGACAAACAAACACTCTTTCGCATTTATATATTAGTAGGATGGTATATTGTTTTCTGACAGTTTAGTATCTCATTTTTTTTATTTGTGGAAGTGTTGGCAGATGAAACTGTTTGCTTGCAATGAAAAAGTAAACAAACACATGGAAATCATGTCTCGGCTTCAAGTGTAAACAACAGAAACTCGCACATTGATCAGTCAATAATCGAGAAACAAACAAGGATGTCCGAATTCGGAAATGCACACTTCACAAAGAGGACAAGGGCTTATATCTCGCGAAGGGCACAAAGGGAAGTGAATAAGGGTGCAAGGTGGTAAATTCAGACAGCCACATTCTTAGCACAAGTCTGCAAAATTTAAAAATATAATTAAGTGGAGTATGCATACTCAGCTTTTATTACATTGATTCTGGTTACATTTTTTTTTTCAAATGCTTATTCACATGAGGTTTTTAAGTGTACTTGGGAAATGTAACAAAATCTTAACACAATTTAAAAATAAAATTGTATTTTTTTTTCAAAGGTTAGCATTCACAACGTTTCAAATTGAACTTGAAGTGTACCATAAAATCTTAGCAAAAGTGTGCAAAATTTAATAGTAAAATTGGTTTTTTTTATTAAAGTTTATTATACACTATGTTTTTAAGTGTACTAGAGGTAGTGTAACAAATTCTTAGCACAAGTGTGCAAAATTAAAAAAAATATATGTATATATATATATATGTATATATATATACACACACACACACACACACACACACACAAGATTTTTACAATAATAATGAACACCACCCACAATCAGGCTGCCGCCTGGTGGTGAGCTCTCACCTTTCGCCTACCCAACAAAATTTGTCTTCCACGCCCTTCCTGAATTTTCCAAAACTCTCCCAGATACCAATTCCTAGCGCAACACATTCCACTCCCTCACACAAACATATACTACCTACCCCACTATTCTCCTCCACACCCTCTGAAGCTTCTCACTGTTGCATCCTCTCCCTCACACCCCCTTACATAGCNCCATCCTGAACAACCTTTCAACTTCCCTCCTGTCCAACAAGATCCACCCCATTTGTTTCATCACTTATGGTCTACAGTTCCCTTCATCCTCACCATCCTGCCACTGCCTTCTCCCATCTTTACACCTTATCTAACTCTCGCACCTCCACCTCAACGTACGGGTCCCATACTGCCGCCGCATATTCTACATTGGCCGTACCATTGTGCCATATGCCTTCACCTCACAGCTGACTCCCATCAGCACCCTTCCCAACATATTCAAAGCACTTCTTCCCTTTATAACCACCATCTCTACAAGTTTNAGCTGACTCCCATCAGCACCCTTCCCAACATATTCAAAGCACTTCTTCCCTTTATAACCACCATCTCTACAAGTTTTTTCAATTTTAGGTCACCCACCAATAAATCCCTATATACTTATATTCTGCTGCTTATTTTATATCTTGCCCCTCCTATCACCTCCATCCTTGTAACCTCACTACCATAGTTTTTCTTACATTTAACTTCATTTTATAGTGTACTTGTGGAAGTTTACCTAAAATCTTAGCTGAAGTGTGCAATATATAATATATATAAGGTGTGTATGCATACTCTAGTTTTATTACATTGATTCTGGTTCGTTTTTTTCAAACGTTGGTATAAGCTACGTTTTTAAGTGTAGTGTAAATAACAAATATAAAAAAAATAAGGGGAAAATGCATATTCATACTGGTATTAATTTCCAAATGTTGGTAGCCGTTACGTTTTGAAGTGTACTTGTGAAGCGAATCTTAGATTCTAATCTAATTTGACTCCAGCATGACATTTTGTTCAGATTTTCCAAAAGTTACTCATTTCTACCCGCAAAGAGATGGAACCTTGAGATAAGATTTATGGCTTAGATAAATAGAAACACCTCCTCCTAAACCACAGTAAGTATTCCCGAACGACTCAAACCAGATACGCACCGTGTTTGGTCCATCCTCTAATGCATTCGACAATTCAAAATCGCGCCCTATCATGATAATAAAAAAAAAAAAAAAGCTCAAATATTGTGGGCACCTACGCCGGCACTAACTCGAATGAACAATATACACGTAAAGGTACACTTCAGTTCAGTAATGCGAATCTCATAAAATGGAAAATTTAAATACCGCCAAAATGCGCAAAACCTGCATCTGTCCAACTATGCATAGAAAATAGGCAAATAACGTACAATTTGCTCTAATTTAACTACATACGCAGTATTAATTAAAAAAAAGAACACAATGCCCATTACCAGAAACAATTTCAGTGCCGCTCAATAAGCATCGAAATAATTTACAAATTAATCTTAAAGATGGCCATGCTAAAGACAGATATTAATCCCACTATCTTTCAGATTGAATATCTTTCACCATAATAACATAAAATAAGTGGAAATATAAAGGATTACAAAAATACATATCATTTATAACACTTACGATTATCAGCCATTACAACGACAGCGTCCTTTCCAACCGGAAAGAAGCATAGGAAACAACGAATAGCAACACAAATAGCTAGAACATAGAGGTTGCAACTAAATATTAATACGTTTAATTCTACTACATAAGTAAGGCCCCAGTAATATATTGTACGTCAGGACTGATTAAGTACACTATTAGCATGTGTAGTGCCATGAGGAGTACCTAATTTCGTTTTTATTCATACCCGTTCGTTAGGTACATGTTTTCAACGTAAACCGATAACTACTCATGAAGTAAACAAAACATCACTTACCTAATGGCAAACACATCCTTAAAATACAAAATATTTAATATGAATATTAGATAACCGGGATTAGATGAGCCAATTTCCAGAACAAGATATAAATCAATCATTATATTTGTATCAATATATTACTTTTATCTCTGACTTCCAGATAGAAAATATTACACAAAAAATTTATTTAGGATTGTTTATTTTACCTAGAAAGCNATGAAGTAAACAAAACATCACTTACCTAATGGCAAACACATCCTTAAAATACAAAATATTTAATATGAATATTAGATAACCGGGATTAGATGAGCCAATTTCCAGAACAAGATATAAATCAATCATTATATTTGTATCAATATAGTACTTTTATCTCTGACTTCCAGATAGAAAATATTACACAAAAAATTTATTTAGGATTGTTTATTTTACCTAGAAAGCAGAAAACTGAAGTGATGTTGTTTCTTTCAGACAAATGTGACTATCCGAAGAACAAAAATTATCGTTTCTTGTATCATTGTGTATATTCACAGGAAAATTTGTGTAAAAGATTAGGCTTATTCTACTCAGGCTAGGAACAATACGAAATAACTAATGGCAGCGTTAGGAATAAGGTTTATTCTACTCAGGTTTAATACTGAGGAAACGAGAACATACATGTATAAATGAAATATTTATTTTTGTGTACGTATTAATTTAAAACTAGACCTGGAAGTTGAATGAACTACTGCAAAGAGCTTGTGAGAGTATTTGCCGCACACTGTTACCTATCTCCTATCAATTGGAACCAATTAATACATGCAATACCTTACAGGAAACGTACATGGAAAGAAAGTTTGCATATTTCCACATTTGTAGCTTTTAAACTGTACAAAGTATAGGAAACAATATGCATAAAAAGCAATACCTTTTTAGTCAAAACAGGAAACTACTCAAAAATAAGACTAGGCACATGAGAATTCATACCTTTTGTATTAATACAACCAATAAAATATACTAACTACTGACGACACTGAATTAATATTACATACATTAACTACAACAATAAGGATTATAAAAAAAAATCTTAGGTAGTTGCAAATAAGAAAAATTGACATTTCAGTGGAAATCAAATAAAAATTTATTCTAAAATTAGAGAAAATTGTACTGAAACTGAGTCAGGCAAATTAAAATGTTAAAATCAACTTGACTATCGCCTCTCTTTTGTGAGCTGTATTAAGTTTCAAATTACATAACAATATATCTAATACTGAAGTTTCTAGCTTCAACAAAACAAAATCATCAGAGTCTCAAATTAATATGCTGGAAATTGTTACACCTCGGCTAGCCTGCATGATATAATAAAAAATCTGAGACCTCTGGATACTCCTAAGTAGTTAAAACTGAGAAACTACCAAATTAAATATTCGTAATAATTTCCAGAAATAATTTAACTCTTGAAGAGAAAGAGAAAAGTTAATTGATGTATGAAGACTAGATAGTAGCATAAGTCTTTAGAATTACTCATCCTTCTGAAGTGGAGTCAGCAGTATCGGTTGAATTAAAACCCACACAAAATATTAAATCTGATGTTTCAGGACTATTGCTTATCCGCGCACAATTATAGCACTTTGAGGCGTGTCCTAAGATTACACGTGGCAGTCTTGGCAAAAATGCACTACAAAAATTACTGTGGGCTACCTTCCACCATCTCTGATTTAAGAGTCCCATGATTTACCCACGAAGACTAATGACTCAGAAAATATATTAGCTAACATCACATCTTGTTATCACAAACCTAGATAAAAATAGTAAAAGTTAATTTCTCTGAGGTGCAGTATAAACTTATATACATGCATTTTAAAGAGTCTGCTGCAAAGTTAAAATAAAATTGCATTAACTTCTACCACTGAATATAAATGCACTTTGTAGTAAAATTACAATACTTGAGAAAATAAAATTATCAAGAAATTTTAAGAGCTGTTGTCCTAAAGCTACAATTCTAACCCAAATAAATGAAATGTATTTAGACAAAACAAATGTGACAAAATTTAAATATTCCGGCTAATTTCAGATGTAAATAAGTAAACATGTGGGAGGATACTATCTCGCCACACAGGTAGGGAACAATGCGTGAATACTTATGGAATAGGGAAATTTTCTGAAGCATGGAGAACTGTTATTCCAAAGTAGTCGCTTTTAAGCTGGTGTAAAATATTCGTATTTGGCTGAAAATGAGATGTATAGAGCCCCAATTTTTTTTTTTTTAAATTTTAGTTGTATTTTGCAACTATTATTCAAGGCCACTAATATGGTTTACAAAACCAAACATCAAAAATAGAACCATTTTTCTCATTGACTGTTTATAAGCAAGCCGATTTCAATGTAAAACACTTGAAATTTATGTGCGGAAAATTAATGCAGCTGTACTTACTTTCTTTTTTTTAAGTATATTATAAAGAAAATACCGAAAGAAAAGAACAAAACTAGTTCGCACCTGGTCTGCGCCAGCCCCTCGCCCTGCAGCTCCTACTCCGCACACATCGCGCTCACGACACTACCGACTTGCTTTGCGTCTCCAGCGAACTTAGATTACAAATCGTGCTGGAGTATTTATTAAATACATAACTTACTGCTCATGTAAAGCACATTCTCTGTAATTATTAACTAAACTTCTCGGAAATTATTAACTGAACTTTTTAGTCATGGACATTATTTTTCATACTTGCCCACATTTCATGCATGAGCACTACCAACTTAACTTTTTGTTACTTAGAGTGACAGGATTTTTACTTTTATTTCTCACCATTCGATATTAGAAAGCACTTTAATTAATAAAGCCTGGCCGGGAAATGTATTCCTTGTCCAGGTTATTATTAAATTAATCTGCTTTTCAAAACTATTAATAAAACTAAAGTAGAGCCAATCACCAAGCAGGGCAGACTCCCTCCTCTTTACCACTTGAAGCAGGGGAAGAGAAGGGGAAGATTTTTGGGTACCTGACTTTCTGGGGAAACTCAGCGAGCTCCTAATTGTAAGCTGTCGTGGGCAACCTCAGCAACTACAGATTGGGATGGCGAAGGAAGTTGGGAGGGGGCTAAGCTGGTTCTTTCCTAATATCCCTGTAGGTCAAATGAAGCCCCGTTTAGTGTGGAAAAGGGTCCCTCACGGGGCCTGGACAACCCCTACTCTTAGCTTCGGCAGTGATGATAAACGGTGACCAAAAGAAAAGTTTCTTTTGTAATCCACATTTTTTTCGATTCTGTTCACATATTCAAATAATGCAGCTGTGTTGTGCCACTTCAGATTTATTTTATGTTGAATTATTGTAGTATAAGATATTTTATTGTTAATTTCACGGGGTGGGGGAGAATTGTCATAAATAATCCTGCTGGCTGTGATTTTTCACAGGGCGGGGGTGACATCCTGTTTGGTCATGCCCATTTCGCAGGCAGCACTGTGGAGATGAGTACCTACAAAAAACAGGTATGAGTGGTATGACCATCCCTTCAGGACATAATACACACTCGCATTCCATTAGTAGATTCATGTCCATTTACAGTAATTTTATGTACACTAGAGAGCGTATGAAAATATCAGAGGTATGGAACCAATCAGAGTAACACTATTCGGGCGGTAGCGCCTAAGTAAGACAACAAGCGTCTGGCAAAGTTGCTAGATCGGTTACTACTGCTACATGGCAGGTTATCAAGATTTAAGTGAGTTTGAACATGGTGTTATAGTCGGTGCATGAGAAATGGGACATAACATCTCCGAGGTAGCGATACAATTTGGATTTTCGTGTACGACCATTTCGTGAGTGTACCGTGAATATCGGGAATCTGGTAAAACATCAAATCTTCGACATCGCTGAGGGCGGAAAAATATCATGAACGAACAGGACAAATGATGACTGATGAGAATCATTAAACATGACAGACGTGCAACCCTTTCTGAAATTGGCGCGGATTTCAATGCTGGGGCATCAATAAGTGCCAGCGTGCGAACTATTCAATGCACCATCATTGATATGGTCTTTTGGAGCCGAAGGCTCACTCGTGTACCGTTGCTGACTTCACGACACAAAGCTTTATGCCTCACCTGGGCCCGCCAACAACACCATTGGACTGTCGATGACTAGAATCACGTTGCTTGGTCTGACGAGTCTCTTTTCATTTGTATCTAGTGGATGTACCTGTACGGGTATGGAGACATCCTTATGAATCCATGGACCCTACATGTCAACAGGGGACTGTTCAAGCTGGTGGAGGTTCTGTCATTGTAGGGGGCGTGTGCAGTTGACGCGAAATGGGACCCCTGCTATGTCTAGATACGACTCTGACATGTGACAGATACGCAAGCATCCTGTCCGATCACCTGCACCCATTCATGTCCATTGTGCATTCCGGTGGATGTGGACAATTCCAGCAGGACAATGCGAAACCCCACACGTCGAGAGTTGCTACCGAGTGGCTCCAGGAACACTCTTCTGACTTTAGATACTTCCATTGGCCACCTAAATCACCAGACATGAACATTGTTGAGCATATCTGGCATGTCTTGCAACGTGCTGTTCAGAAGAGATCTCCACGAACTTGCACTCCTACGGATGTGTGGACTGCTCTGCGGGATTCATGGTATGGTGTTGAATTGCCTTCTGCATACCTTCAGACATTAGTCGAGACCCTGCCACATCGTCATCTTCAGTGGTTGATATACTGGTGTGCACCAGTTTAGGCATTTTTCGAACATAAGGTTTATTTTTAGCGGTTTTTTGTCATGCTTTCAGACATATGTTAAAGCCATTACCCTCAAATTCTAAGTTTTCATTGCCCATTTGTATAACCCGATGTACAAATTACTATTGTGAATTTGGAATGCTTGAAAATTACAAGTTGAGGGTGTGTTAACTCTTATTTATCAAATATAAATATCGAAAATTCATCAGTTGATATTTTGGTGCATATCAACCAGATCCATCTAATTTTAGGGCCAGTTTGACTGGTTGATCATATGGTTTAGTCGAATTCAACCGATACAATAATTTTCGAACATCTCGTGTGCATATGTTGACGCACCTTTTTCATTTGAGAATACATTGTATATTCTGGGTTTTCGAAAATGAATGGAGGGATCCAGCAGTGGTTGATAAACTAGTGTACACAGGTTGGCGCATTTTTCGTTCATCAGGTTGATTTTTAGATGTGTTTTCATCTGATTCAGACATATTTTAAAGTCATTAAACAAAAATTCTAAAGTTTTCACCTTCCATTTGTAAATCTGGTTTTACAAATTAAGTTTATATATTTTGGAATGCTTGATGATTACAAGTTGAGAGGGTTTAACATTTTATTTTTAAGATAAAGTGTTTGAAAATTCATTGGTTCGTATTTTGGTGCATATCCACCAGACCTACCGACTTTTTGGGTCAGTTGAAACGATGGATCTATCGATTTGGCAGGATTAAACCAAAACAGTAATTATCGAATGTGTGGTGTCATAACAGTTCATGTACCAGTGAATTTTCTAATACGCGGAGTGATGCGATAGTGGTCTCATGCTACGCTTTCTGCGCAATCATTGGAGTAGTTGACTGTTTGTTCGGGACGTGGTGATTCCCAGTAGGTTGACGTGAACCAGGCGTTCACGGTTACCTTTGTGCCCACTGTAACTGCCGCAGTAGTGTCCNGTACTTGAAAAATGCAAAAAAATTAATGTTTTATGTATTAGTTTGAATGTGAATGTCATACTATGCTGAAGTTAGTTATTAATTGAACATATATTTACATTAAATACATTTTTTTAATGTAGTTAATTTTAATAGAAAGTACGATTTATGTATAATATCAATTTGGTAAATATATAATTGTATTATAATCTGTATTCTTTAGTGGCGGTATTTCTGCCGTTGGCTAGTAATCACTATTATTATTTTGGAAATGCATTTCGATTTTTGGAAGATTGATAATCTAACCTAAAAGGCACGTTAAAGGTGGTTTTTGTGTATTAGTACGTGTTCCTTTGCGTGTGAATTTTGCCCTTATTTAAAGTATATTGGTGATGTTGTGCAATGTCGTCCAAGAAAGTCGTGTCGTATTTTTACAGTCCGGACGTTGGGAATTTTCACTACGGCCCTGGTCACCCGATGAAACCTCATAGGCTGTCTGTAATACACAGCTTGGTTTTAAATTATGGACTCTACAAGAAAATGCAGATATATCGACCATACAAAGCTAGTGCTCATGATATGTGCCGTTTCCATTCTGATGAATACATAGAGTTTCTCCAGCAAGTGACGCCCCAGAACATTCAAGGATACACCAAGTATTTGTCGCATTTCAACGTAGGTGATGATTGTCCCGTATTTGAGGGGTTGTTTGACTTTTGCTCTATGTACACAGGTGCGTCGTTAGAGGGTGCGATGAAACTTAATAACAATTGTTGTGACATTGCAATTAATTGGTCTGGTGGTTTGCATCATGCAAAGAAATTCGAAGCATCAGGATTTTGCTATGTAAATGACATTGTAATAGCAATACTAGAGTTGTTGAAATACCATGCTCGTGTGCTCTACATCGACATTGATGTTCATCATGGTGATGGTGTTCAGGAGGCCTTCTACCTTACAGATCGTGTAATGACAGTTTCTTTTCATAAGTATGGGAGCTTCTTTTTTCCTGGCACAGGAGACATGTATGAAATAGGAGCAGAAAGTGGGCGTTATTATTCAGTGAATGTCCCTCTTAAAGAAGGCATTGATGATGTCAGTTACGTTCAAGTATTCAAACCAGTTATATCTAGCGTAATGGAATTTTACCAGCCGACAGCAATCGTGTTACAGTGCGGTGCCGACTCGCTGGCCAATGACCGCCTTGGCTGCTTTAGTCTGAGCACTAAAGGACACGGAGAGTGCGTGAAATTTGTACGGGACTTGAACATTCCACTTTTGGCGGTTGGTGGAGGGGGTTACACGTTACGTAATGTTGCCAGATGCTGGACGTACGAAACTTCTCTTCTCGTAGATGAATCGATTAGTAATGAACTTCCTTACACGGAATATCTCGAATACTTTGCTCCGGACTTCACGCTGCATCCAGATATTGTTACGAGGCAGGAAAATGCAAACAGTAAACAGTACTTGGAGACCATAACGAAGCATGTGTATGACAATGTGAAAATGTGTCAGCATTCTCCGAGTGTTCAGATGCACGACATTCTAGAAGACATTCCTCGTAGGAACTCTGTTGGGCAGGAAGAGCCCGACCCAGACGTAAGAGTAAGCCAAGCAGAAGAAGATCAGTGTGTCGAACCAGAAAACGAATTCTTTGACGGTGACAAAGACCAAGACAAAGGTAGTGAAAATGCCGAAAGTTAAATTTTGTGTGGTGGGGAACCAAATTAAAGGTGCATATTGTGAAACGTGGTGCAGAATGGTGTCATTACAAATCATTGAAACACTGGGATAAGCACTTTTATATTTTACTTTGGTATTTGTTTTGATATTTGTTTTCATAATATAAGCCAGGTTTTTGGGCAAGTGTGATAGGATGGAATTGTAAACACTTCGTTTCTTCGGTCTCTAGTACCCATTACTTAATATTGGAGGCTGCATTGGTCTTAGGTTTTGCAACAAACAACAGCATTTACTGCTATGAGATATTTAGGGAGAAAGCGACACAGAATTATTTTTAATTTTGACATATTTTACATGAATGCAGAAATTTTGTGTAAACAAGGAATTCTGCAGGGTAATTATGTAAAGTCACAGAATTACAAAAAATATTTCC
This sequence comes from Clitarchus hookeri, assembly GCA_002778355.1. Taxonomy (NCBI): domain Eukaryota; kingdom Metazoa; phylum Arthropoda; class Insecta; order Phasmatodea; family Phasmatidae; genus Clitarchus; species Clitarchus hookeri. The sequence goes on from NQII01000939.1 coordinate 431,847, forward strand.
AATGATAATATAATGGTATTTCTGAGGTCTGTGGAAGTTTTTTGAATTATTTCGAAATAGGTCGTAATTGTGTTGAGTGTACGTCCAAAAGAAAATTGCAGACTCTACTGAAGAGGACAGTAAAAGATCAGAAAAATTGTGAGGTAGAAATGTAGCAATAGTCATGATGAAAATGCTTAAAAAAGCAAAATAGGTCATTCTGTACGTAACGGAATTGTGGATGACCTATTATAAATCTAAAAACACACCTTCATTGAAAAGTTGATCAATAACTGAACACCCAAATACGTATTAGCTATTGTTAATAAAATCTGTAGTTATTGCATAAAATTTCCTGAAATCATAAAAAGCATGCTAATAATCTACAAATACCACAATAGCCCTTTTTTTACTAAAATTTTTGAACAAAGTACAAATCCTATTCTAACCAAGCGCAGTGTTGCATGACAGGGAATCATCATTGTTAAAGATTAATCAATGCATTTTCCAGTTGGCTGCACTGTTTGTAATGCTGAGCGTGCCGTAAGAACTAGAAAAACACAGTTATCACGTAACGAGTGCTTGCTGGCCATAATTCCACTGGACGCTTTTTCCATTATCACTCAGTCTACAATTTATTGGAACAAAACTGCACTCTGCGTGAGCTCAGTGTACCCGGAACACGCAGCACTCGGCCATCGTGCCCCGAGTGCAGTGCGGTGTAGTAGTGGAATTTGCATGTATACTAAGATGATAGACAGAAATTTGTCAGTGTTGAGATTAACACCTTCCAATAATGTGCACATTTTGATGTAAACACTGCCACACACAAGAAAATTTCTATCAGGCACTCGCCAACTGTGGAGTACGGCACTCCCTTCGTAGTGGAGACGAAAATGGTGCGGTAACTCCTGTGTCGGCACAAAGAACATACTACCACATTTTAAAGAAATTGACGTGCGATTAATACATGATTACAGTAAAATCCATTCATATGTACAAAATATAGGTCACGTCCAAAGTTAGGCATCACACACTGTAAATTAGCATGTAAATAAAATAGAAATGTTCATATAGCCGTTAGGCTGTTTATTGTTAATTGGGAACTTTTGAAGGAGCATACAAGTAGAGAGTGGTAACTCGAGGGTGTCACGAGAGATCCTTATCGTATTCATTTGTTTGCCGAAGCAGGTTCTGCGGTACTGCCAACTTTAGAACACGGAGTACGAGACACGTTTATATTGGTGGCATTGTAGAGACCTTGCCAGCTGTGATTGGCGTATTTTTCTGGGCAATATTATTGTGCGTCTCTTGCCCACAGTTATTTCATATACCAAATACATTTGAGCGAATGTTAAGTGTAGCGGTGATGGTGAAAGACTACATTACAACCAGTTTTATGCATACTGTACATTCGTGAAAATGCACGTGACACGAATAAACAGACGTGAAGAACTCCTACACAAAGCAGTAAGTGCTCCAATAATCAAAATTAAAATATGGAAATCAAACATGAGTTTATTACACACTATGTAAAGAGAGACACCACATCATTGTTTATTGTATATCTAAACTATGTGAATGTGGTGTATACTTTGTTTAAATACCTAATGTAATAATTTTCTTCGGTAAGGTTTCGTTTTCCCTATTCGAGTTGCGAGCGCCTGCTCTTGAAAGCGTTGTTTGGAGTCTACGTTTGTATTCTTCCGCCGTATGAAACATTGCAGTGAACAGCTGTTACAGGCTTTCACGCCAAAGTGAGCACTTTTTGAAGACCTCTCATATGGAATAATAGTCAATAAATATATGTTATTGTAGCCTTGGACGTTATCTTTTGAGTCCGGTGAAATATATACGCTATGTTTATTAGGATAAAAAATTACTGATAAGAAAAACGTAGCTAGGGTTTCAAAAGTGCTCGCTTCAATGTGAACAGACTATCCTAAATGTTTATTGGCAATTGCTAATCAGAAAACTAGGGATCTATGTCTGTACCACAGGATCAAGCAGTAATAACAAGTTACGGTGATATTTCATGCATCCGCTCTGATACGGAATGCTGTTCCACGCAGTCTTGTCTGAAATATAAAACTGTACATTACGTTACATACAAATAAACATAAAATTAAATCCAGAAAATAAAACGAAAATCAACACCAATTATTAACCTTTATATAAAGATGATGTAAACACAGTGATGTCCACAAAACCTTAAAAATACCATTTTCAATTTTTAATTAGATTTTATTAATATTTAATATTTTTTTTAAGTTATGATTACTGTTATTTATGGTTAGGACCCTCATAAGTTTTAAGATTGAGGGCAGTTTTTATGACCTAATTCACATTCGCTGGCCACTTATTTGTTTTTGAGAGGTTTTTCATTGTGTTGTGTGATTTTTAATTGTGGGGTTTAACTACCAAACGACAAAAAAATCGCAAAGTGTAATTTTTGAGGTGTAGGGCTATATGTATTGCTTGAACTATTACAGTAAAGGACAATGCGAAGTTACGTTCGTGGGAACTGGAAAGTAAGGCCAGAGGTGATCAGAGAGACTCTGGGGTTAAAGGATGAGAAAAATCCTTAAGAACAATGTTTGAAAGTTGACTGGCGTTGGTTTTTATGATTTCAAGTTGAGGGGTTGTTTTAGCTTTTACAATAATTCATGACAAAGAGTAAACTCATCTGCTAGATGCTGGTTGCAGGTGGAGAAAAGCTTACAGATCAAAACAGACAGAATGAAGGTTGTTTTATGCGACATTACATGTAGTTACACAATGGAAGCTTGCGACAGTTAATAATTATCGTTCCGCGGAAACAAACAGTATGGTTTCGTTATAAAAGTAAACATCACACTGCAGCACTTTGACTTCTCAAAATCCATTGGTGTGCAGATTCTTTGAATTTCCACTTTTTAGTAAGTACAGTCGTTTGGGGCAACTTTGTCCCACCTGAATAATTTAATTTTAAATTAAGACTCGAAGTATCCCTTCACATTAACATGTTCCTTACAAATAAAATAGCTAGCATTGAATTATACATAAAAGTTGGGAGCTGTAAGTCCTTCGTTATAAATATACATGCATGGTACAGAGTTACTCCTAACGACTGTATCGTGCAACCGCATAGCGAAACAGCAGCGTGGAAGACGGTCCGTCGACAGGAAACTCAGATAGATGGAATGTTTGCCCGAGGTTGTTTCTGCGGAACTAAATTAGCATTGGACGTTTGCTTTTGAACTTGTGACCGGCGTCAGTTTGATACTGGAGAAGATGCGACTATATTTTTCTACCTAATATAATTACATAAATATTTGCCTTGCGTTAATTAGTTGCTTATTATTAGTTATAGTAGAGGGAACATAGAGTAGTTTATAGTTTGTGTATGTAGATGTCCTGGTTGCGAAGTGGTTGACATGCTTAACCGTGGCTCTTAATACAGGAAGTTACATAGTATAGGGTTGGTAGGTAATGAAGCACTTTTGAAATGATCCATTTAAAAACATCCCCTTTTTCGCTCCCGATCACGGCAGCCGTGCATAAGTAGGTAGTATTTCCGTAGTTAAATGTTGTATTAAATGTGTGATGCTGCTTAATTTCGTAGCCACCAAAATCATTTCATTTAGTTTTTGTTTGTTTCATGTACACGAGAATATTAAAAGTAGAGCACATTAGTGTTTTACACTCTTGACAGTGTTACATTTTGAGTTTCTCAGAACAGCGACTAACTCGTAGAGGAGCACTAGAGATTTAGAATATGGGGAAGGAATTGGCCAGGCTCTATTATAGGGAACCATCCCAGTAATTGCACAGAATAATTTTGGAAAACCCTGAAAAACACTTGGTCAGCGCAACATTAATTTTTTAAGTGTGTGGTGGAAGGATACAGGAACTGAAGAGTAGATCCTGCGCAGGATTTTTCAAAAGTGCTTGATTAACCGCAACAGCTTACGTGTAGATACCTGGCCCAGCGCTGCAGGTACAAGGAAGGGGACGTGGCTCACGTCAAGTCACGCTGTACAGTGTTGTAAGTAATATAGTGTAGGTGTTGTCTGCTGTTACGAGAAAGAAACAAGTGTTACAAACCATTGGAGATTTTTCTTTAATAAAAAATTAGCATATCTGCGTTGTGACCATGGTGATTACATGTGTAACTTAGTGATTGTATTAATTTGATTTATTATTTGTATTTGTAGTTATTTTTTAATGGGCGTATTGGCCCTGAAATGTAGAATTTTTTCAAGTTAAAATATGGTTACAATCTACACAGTTGCAAAATTACAAATTTGACAAAGTTATCAAACAGGAAAGGACAGTGACATATTACGTTTACAAAACATACGTTCTGTGTTCAATTCATACAAGTTAAAACTTGCATATGTATATATTTAAAATCAACAGACATAGGAAGTACTTCAGGGCAAAATCATTTATCAAACATTTTCAATCCTATAATTAGTTGCAATCTATATTTGCTTTTACAAATCTACAAGAAAACAGGAATGAAACCTTTAACTGAAAAAAAACTTTCATATGCAGTTAAAATGTATGATATTGAAAACACTTTATAGTGGCGAGTTTGTAGTTAGCGGATAGTTTTCAAAGGTGTTTGTAATTTCCTCTGCTGACTCTGAATGTTGACATTGTGATCAGCCCACAACCATGCAAACATTAAAATGACTGTGAAACTACTGTCTTGCCAGATTTGTTAATTTATTTGTATATAAATATATATATTCCAGTGTCGAGTAATTCAAGAATTAACTTTAAACAAAATTTAATACACAGAATTGTTTTTTCTAATTATTTTTTTTGTCACCATTCTACAAATACTCTTGCTAGTAAAAATATTGACATTGTATGTTGTGCCCTCAAACATAACTTTTTGCGAGATTGTACAAAAACCTGTACTGTTTTAAAGTGTCCAGTTCTGTTGTAATGACATTTTGGGTACCTACTGTATACTTTAAACCATTAAAAATGGCAGCTGAAATGTCAAGGGCAGTTAGTATAGTTTTCTATGTTAAGTGTTATTATTTGCACATTGTGTATTCTTCCACCTTACGTAAAATCATTAAGGTATGGAACTACTTTCCACCCATCGTTGCCAACTTTACCGGGCGCGTGTCACCCAGTGCGCCTGTTAAAATATATGCAGGCAGGAGCAGTGACTTTTTCTCTAAGGTGGGTAAAGTGCTCACTTTATCAATAACAGACTTTAGTTTGGTACATGAATGATCAGAACTCCCAGCATTTGGGAATTTGCTGTGGAGTTATGCTAAAGTAGCTACGGATGCTGAGCTGTCCTATTCCACGTGCTCCCAGGGGCTACAATGGTGCAGTGACGAGGCCACTTCCTTCCTCCATCGCGGTGAACCAGGTTCAATTCCCGGCAAAGCCAACTACAGCGAAACATGGTGGATGTTGCCATTGGATTTCCTCAGGGTACTCCTGTTTCTCTCCACCCTTACCTTCTGTCGCTTATCCACCCTCAGTTGGCAAAGAATACCTCATCTGCTAAGTGCCAGCCAAATCTCCCTCACATTCTCTCATTCCCGCTCTCTGCCATAATCATGAATATCTAAACCAGCATTTCCGGTAATGAGTACAGTCTATTTGCTGTATCTTCACACTTTTTGAATCAGGCCTTTGAAAAATCACCCCCATGTGTTTGGTTTTTTCATAAATATGTTGTGTGTTACAAGCATGTTTATACGTGTGTCAGTATAGAAGTATCTTATTTTTGGTTAAATGAAAACTATTACCTTCATATTTTTTCTATAAATTGAAACATCCCATTAATAACTAATATGAATAAAAACAGAGATAAAATAGGAGTGTTGGTAATACCTAGTAAGAAATAGTTCTCATGCAGAATATTATTAATTAGAGAGTGCACCAATGTAGTGCGTTGTCTTTTGGTGCAGTTTCCTAGACTTGGTTAAGCTTTGTTTGTTCGAGGCAGAGGGGACAGCCTGAAAGTAGAACTTCAGCAGGACTTCAGGAAAGTCTGAAGTGACCGTGCATGGACTGTACCTGAAGTGATGGATGTTTCTGCAGATCTAGCCTGCGCGTACCTGCTCCGTCCCGTGGTCCTGGTAGTCTGCACGTAGCGGTTGGGAGTCGAGTGCAGGTTAACCCCTCCCACACACCTGCTTTCATGCTCTTATAACATACAATCGGGACAAACAAACCCTTTCTGCCACCCCGTATACTTTTGCTAACAATCACTTTACTTAAGATTTACATGTCCAAACATCTGCTTATCTATTGTTTAAAAGTTAACAGAAAATAGTTCAAAATATCTTCCTTTCGTAGGCCAAGCTGTGCCCCAGAACTCCTGACCGAAAAAAATTATTTTTGATAATTATTTACTTAAACAGGCCCTAAAAATATTTCTGAAAAACATTGTCATTAGGTTTACAGTGGTTTCCAAAATATATCGCGAAAAGTTATTATTTTTATAATACCACGTCATCGTAATAGGTCTGTAAAGATTGGAAAGATTTTGGAGTTTAATCAACACAGGTAATCTCTAGTGTTAGTGGTCTTCAGAGAGAACTTGTCAATGAGAAATTATTTTTTAATGTACTTCAGAAAGCTATAATGAAATGCTGACCACGCTAGGCTCAAAAGATAGTTCATGAAACTAGCACAAGCATAGTCTAAAATAAATTATTTGTCGAGTACTTAGGAGTAAGTAGTACACATCCAACTAGCAGTTAGAAGTAACAGTTTCAAAAAGTTATTAAAATTGTGTAATAATTATTTCTTGCATCCAGTACTCAAAAACAGCTAGTATTTTTTGTCAAGTTAGCCTTATTTAAGATTTCAAACAGAATTCCTGAAAGATACTTAAGCAATTAGACTTTCAGGAAACAAAAATATTAAAATATTGTTACCTCTGACAAACTTAAGAAAAACAGGCCAAGTAGTTTTATCCAGATAAAATTCTTAAGAAAATTTTTTTTCAATCAAAGTTTTTTTTTTTTTTTGTGAGAATAGTAATGGTTTTAGAGGAGCAGTTCTATACGTTTCTGCATGATATATTGCAGAATAACAAAAATGGGAGGTAGTATTTATTTATTATATGCTTGCTTAACTTTGTGCCTTCCTCTTAAAATATGTAACACCCTACGCTATGTTTACCGTTACTAAACTGTTATACAATATATTAAGGATGGGACAGTTTTTTCACATGTAACTTTGTGCTGCAGTGTTTCAAATAGGTACAAAGCATACCATAACATCGTCAAGGTGTAAGAGTATGTGAAAGGTGAACAACACTGATCAAGTGACTGGCTGTTGTGGTCTCAGGAGTGGGGAGAAGGAAGGTTAGACTTATGGTAACAGGTGTTGTGGTACTTGTAGAGCATGAGATACTCATCTAGGGGTGGGCCATTCGCCCACGTGGCTCCTCCTGAGATCACCCCGCGACGAGGTTACGTCGTTGATAATGTTGTAGAATCGTGCCTATGCCTACTTACGTGGGTGTAGGCCCCTCACACACCTCTAATTATTATGTGAGACTGTTAAGCGGCCATCTTACACGCCAAAAACACAACAAATCCTTCATTGGTAGGTGCGGTGAAGCAGTGGGTAGAAGACCCAAAATATAGGTTATGCAGTCGTGAAGCGGCCGGTAGTGAAATAAAACAATGATTCACTTGCACTGAGTTTACTCACTATTTGACCCTCCTGAGAGACACTTACAAATGCCTAGCAGAATGGCGCGCTGGCAGCCGATAGACAAAGGGCACGTGGCCGGTGGAAAAAATTAGTACGGTAATTAAATCCCCGGCACGATTCGATCTGGCGGGACTGAGAGTGGCCTGGCCCCCGGGCTATGCAAATAAATAAAATAAATTAAGTTCCAGATAAAAAGAGTTTACTATTGATACACTAATGCTCGGTACACAGGTTGAAGTGCCCGGGGGTGCGCGGCACTTGTTCTCAACCTCAGCATGTGCAGAACCAACTGAACGAGTATGGCGGAGCCCGCTAGGGACCCCTGCTCGAAAGCATGCCAGTTGTATTGTAAAAACACACTGGAGTCTTGATTGATAAATAAACATGTACAATTACATCTACAAGTCTAAAAGACATAAGCACTTTTACATATTAATTTGCATTAGCAAACACACAAAGAAATTTAATTGGCAATAAAAAGTATGCGCAACGTAATTTTACTATGCCTCGGGGCTCTCTCTCCCAGTCTGTTGCGTTTCTATCAGGTTTGTTTCCACATTAACCTTTTTAATTAAATAATAGAAACATTTCTTGAGCCCCTATCTATGTTCACTTTAGAGTGGCAACAGGTGGTTTGCGGTGGATGAGTTCACTCTGACCCCAGGAGGGGTGTGGGTAGCCACGCTCGATTACGTATTTAACATGGTACATTTTCACTGGGTTACACAAACACACATGGCTTGTTAACATGGTAATTTCCACACTCGCACTTTATGCACAACACACGCATGGGGATGTGAACAGGGAATGAAGCGGGGCACACAAGGGGTTTTGTGAACTCCATAACCGCTGTGTCCCCCTCGTTGCATTCATTTCCCTGGCTATATTCTTACTAGGGACGTCTCTTGGCGGTATTGGTCGGCCCGAATTATCACGCCCTCAAAAGATCTCTCTTAAAGGCATGAAAGCGGGACGGTCACTTGACTCTGGTAGTACCCAGGTGGTAGCGAAGGGGTGGTGAACTCCGGTGCACGTCGCTGGCGTAGGAGTCGTGGAGGAGGTGACCGCTGCGTTCGGGCGACTGTCCCCAGTAGAGGGAACGTCGAAGCAGTGCTGGTGTAGCAGGATGAACGGGCTAAGGGAAGAGGGACGCGTCACAAGAAAGGAATTCAAAGAATGCGAAGGATGTTTATTCATAAGAGGGACAAGACTAAAATGTCTATGTGATAGGTTGCAGGCACGAAAAATCCAGTCCTCGGTGGAGGATATGATTACCCCCGATTGTGATCAGGACGTGCACTATCAATGCTCAATATGAGGTGGTCAGTGAGCTCTTCAGGCATCATGGCCCATTCCTCTTGTAACGCTATTGACAGCTACAGAGTCGTTGCTGGCAGCGGGCGACATGCTGCCAGGCATCTTTTGACAATATCCCATGCGTATTAGATTGGAATTATGTTTGGTGACCATGCAGGCCAATCTATGCTGCAAATATCTTAACCTTCCTACAGCTCGGCGACAGCCGTGTGATGAGGTGTGGCATCGTGGTCCATGAAGAGGAACTAGAGGCTCACAGCATGTGAAGGAGGACCTCTGTACGGTAGCGGTTACCAGTGACTGAAGCTCCATATGGCCTCCCCTGACGATAACTCTGCCACGTGCAGACCGGCGCCTTTCAATGATGTTGGAGGGCTGATTGCATGTTCCTCACTTTGCAGATGTAGAGAATCCAGGATCGCTAAAGCAACTCTCATTTGTAGAGAGCTGTCAATACCATTGCTGAGTTCCCGGTACCGCAGCAAATGCAGTCTCCGATGGCACACACTGTACTGGTTACAGAGTGAACAGGACACCTATGCGCAGTCTCCTGGCCACTGTAAAATGCCTTGTGTGGCATCTGTTAGCGTGTTGCATGTCTTTTGTGATTTCACCCATCATCTGCCATCAATCTCTCCCCACCTGTAGGACAATATACCTGTCCTCTGTCTCGGGTTGCTCGTGGACGACCACTACTAAACACGGTCTATGTCCTGTTGGTGTTGGGGCCGTGGTGGCTGAGCGGTTAGCCTGCTCGCCTCCCACCAAGGTGAACCGGTTTCAATCCCCTACCAGATCACCAGATTTTCGCATGTGGGAATCGTGCCGGACAATGCCACTGGTCAGCAGGTTTTCTCAAGGATCTCCCGTTTCCCGTTCTTTCATTCCGGCGTTGCTCCATACTCACCTCGACCACCCTCATCGGCTGTTAAGAGCCGCCCAAATCTCTTCGCTCACGTCTAACTTTTCTGAAGCCCTGCTAAAGTTCTATTTCCAGGATATTCCTCCGCCTCATGCAAACAAAGCTTAACAGAATCCAGAAAATTACACTACAGGGACGCGTACCTTATTTGTGTGCATTCAGTGTAGTAATATTTTGCATAACAACTATTTCTTACTAGACATTGACACCGCACCTATTTTCTCTGTTTTTAATTCATATTAATTTTAATGAAATTTAATGATTTATTGATAAAATGAGTAAAAATTAAATATAATAAAAAATTGGAATTTTTTTCCTAACACAAGTATAAAACATTTGTGGTACAAGCTGTATTTAGGACGCCATACTTTGGGTGATGTTTCAAAAGTTTGATTTAAAAAGTGTGAAAAAGCTGCAAATGGACTATAATTGCAGGCCACAATAATAAGTTCCACTGCCTGTTGCAAGATGCCTGCAATTCCACCATAACGCCACACTGCGCATACTTGGACACACGAGGTGGTGCAAGTAAAGACGTAAACAAGAAAGCATTAATTCTGTTCATCCTTTTGTTTATAGATATTATTATTATTTCCAAAATACTTTGTGGCTACAGTTGGTCTAAAACAATGGATTTTATATACGTGTGCACGAGACAAATTGTTTCGACTACCAGAGAAACGGCTTGCTTGACACAGCAAAACATGATCATGCCCAACAAACGATGATGTGGAGAAAATATTTTGTGGCAGCGTTGCATATTAACTCTGATGAATACAAATACTGCAGTTCTTTTGTTGCTTTGTAGGAGGTAATGGAAGTAAGTGGTCAAATGGGTGACATGTTCGACTTTAGTGGGCTGTTAAAAATTGTTCGTTAAAATGATGCACACTTAAACATTTACGCATCAAATTTTTGGAATATTGATTTTGGTTAACATATAACGACAGTTAAATCAAATAACATGCTACAGAGTATTTCAACCTATGAGCTAATTTAATAATTCTTTACCAAGGATTTGAACCAAGGCCCCTTGTATCGTAAGCTGGTGTTCACATGTTTTGGATAAGTGTGTGTGTGGAAGGCATCACTTTGAGTTATCAGATTTAATTGGTTTATAAACATGTGTATCATATTAGACTACCTTTGTTATGTTAAATGTTGTATGTTATTTCTTTTGTTACTTGAAATTCAGCGGAAAGTAATGATTTGTTAGTACTGGAAGCATAGCAGAAAAATATTAAAAAAAAAAAATTTGCCAGACACTTTTTTCATTTCCCATAACTGGATAAATTGTGAAGAAATAATGGATGTAACTACCATTTTCAGGAAACGCCTTACGTTGCAGACATGTTTATTGAAAATCAATAAATTCACAGTTACTAATTTCCTATCTGAAAGCAGTCATATTTTATGTTGTATGTCAATATTTATTGAATACTTTGATTTAAGAAAGTATAAAAGTTGTCTTAAGGTGTTGTATAATTATGCTCGAATAATTTGTGAGACTTAACGGTTTTACTATAGGTTGTTCAAGGTAAAGTGAGCACTTTTGAGGCCCTAGTTACTTTATATTTTCAGACATTTTTTTAAATCCTTTAACAACCATTTAAAATAAATATTGCCATGTAAGTAATAAACACAGTGTGAAAATTCCACTGCACTCAGAAGTTAACATCTAAGGCTAAAATAAAATATATTTATTGACTATTATTCCAAACGAGGCTTTCAAAATTGCTCACTTTACCATGAATAGCCTATGTAATTTAATTATATTGTGTTTGTTTAAGTGTAATGGGTAAATTTCACGCTTTTTTGGCATGAGAACTGTTGACTCAGTAAAGCTAAGGTGGTAGATTATCTCTTTGTTTTTTCCTCCCAGCACGACACCACAGATCAAGATGATAGACACTTGCCAGTTGGTTCATCTGTTCATTTTCAAGCATCTGCGAGTGCAGATTTCAGAGTGCCTTGTTTTGTTGTAGATGGCAGTGAATTTGCTCAAATGTTGGGGTTATTTTCTGTGGTGGCGAAAGATGGCCGGAGTGAGGGGGCAGACAGCGTTAGTTGTGTAAGTGGAGGGCATGACATGACCCTCCACCTTCTGCGTGCTCTTGTGCTATGTATAGTGGCATCTTTTCCCAGTATATCTGAATATGTTTGGATGTCAAATCTTCCCTTATAATATTAGGAGGGTGTAGGAAGAACAACACATTATCGCGTATCACGATATTAGCAGTATGCAGTATCATCGATATGCGATGTTGGCAGTGTGCTATACTTGTCAACAGTCTTTTGGAAGTCAACTTAATAAAACTAAAAAAGGGTAATCCTAGATGATGGATTCTGCTAACTTTATATGCAACTATCTTGCGAAATTGGTGCATTTATTTCGCATATCGTGCACCGCGCGACAACATGTAAAAATGTATGGCATCAGGCAAAACTAGGCAGAAATATATCACTTTAGTAAAATACTTGCTCCCGCAGTTAGTAAAAACAAATATGCAGGATTGCCCTTTCTTCGTTTTCCTTGATTGCCTTCCATAACATTAAAAAATACAATTAACCTCCATAACATAAATGTATATCCCACGTCCTCTTAAGTGATGCTGATTGCCACATCACACTTCTACTATGGAGATAACATGTTACTTGTTAGACTTTAGCATTAGGTGGGGGTGTAACATTTATTTTAGGTTTATTTAGTTGATGAACTTTTGCCTTGATAGCCAAGGCGTTAAGTCGGAAATGTTAGTACAAAGTTTCTATAACACCAAATTGTGTGTTTGTGAAAATGTCTCAATTCATTCATTTACTTAAAAAAAAAAAAAATTCACTTTCCTGCACAGTAATTAAGGGTGTAAAAATATTTATAAAGTCATGCAAGATTCATTAGTTATTTTTTATTGTGTTAAGTCTGTTTTGAAAATGTTATGTTAATTTTTGTGAATTTCAACAAACTATTGTGTGATCTGTGATTTACTTACTATGCCATCACAAATGTTTTATAATACCTGCTGTTGTAAATGCATTGTGAAATGCATGTAGTTATTCATATTTTAAAAATACAGATTTTGTCAATTTTATGATGCAGTTATTGTATTTCCATGTAAATTAAATCTTTCAAAATATAGGCATGCACACTTTTGAAATTAATTTTTTCCAAATAAATATGGCAACGTATAATTGGTCTTGTACATGACACTCTTACTTTGTAAGTATATGTATCATACATGGAATCTATGTAAATAAAAGTTCTGCTTTGAATGGTACAGTTTAAAACATGGCCCCTTACTGTAATCTTTGCATCATTGTGTAACCATTCAGAGATCAGACAGTTTCAGTATCAACATATGCACCCTCGTGTGCAGGAATAAACCAACATCTTTATACCAAATGTTTGTGAATTGAAGTAAATATTTATGGTGTCATAATGCCACAGTAATATAAAAGTTTTAAAGCTTAACGTTTCCACCTCTTTGGAGCTATTTTCCACATTTGAGTTCCGAGAACAGTAACGGTGACACAGGCACGCATGCAAAGTACCCCATGTGCAAAGCTCTTAACTGATGCGCAGGTTTTTTGTAGTGCTGTGCATAAATGTGGTTTTTTTTCTGGCAGTGACGATATGGTGTTACTGGTGGAAAGTTTGTGGTGGAAACCTCTTTACAGGTTTTGCAGATATTCACGTAGAACATTTTTATAAACGATAAGTCAGAAAATGGTATATTTAACAATGTTGGAGGGCTTTGAAATAGTGTTGCTACAGTGAATGTTGTTTTGGAAGTACCCTTTCCCATTTTGTCTGAAGTGTGTTATTTCCATAGATCAGTACAGTGGAACTCATTAAAAACAGTAAGCAGGGGTGACTTTGTGACACAAGATTTTTCGCTGTTATTTACATTTCCTTCCATTTCAGAGAGGCTATTTGTAATGTTCAGTGGTTCAATTGCCACCACTGAATATCTGAAACATCCCACTGAAATAGGGGGGCATTCAAATGTGATTTTTTGTGTCACAAAGTGACCCCCTTGCTTACGGTAGCTACGTAACAAAGCAAGGATTCCAAACTCACTGTAGTGCTGTCCCAGCCCCAAGTTGGGCGAACACCTTACCAAGTTCTGATAATATTACAGTATGTAATTTCACTTTGGTAGCACAGTAACATTTGCTTTACCATATTCCGACGCAAATACTGAACTGTTATGCATCATTTGAAATCAGAAGTGAAGGTAGATCTTACAAAAATCTGAACACACTATTTTATTAGTGGTACCTAGCTGTATTATTTTTCTACTTAAATTTTTTTTATGTTGAGTAAGATGGTACTTTGATGCCTCTAAAAAAGTATTTTGGTTACATACTTGGCCACGCATGCACTGCCTCGTACACATGTTTACCTCCAGTCACCTTTTTTTTCATTGACCGAAATTAGTAATCACTGTGAGGTCTTGTGATTATGGCATATGTGCAAGACATTCTTGAGTGTAGGTCTTGGATGATGACACATGATGCAAGGGCAGTACGGAGCCAGGCATTGTCATGTTGCCACATTACACAAGTAGTCTGTAACCATCATCATTTTACTTTGATTCAGACAAAAAAAAAGATCTGAATATGCAGCACTCTACGTAGGCTTGCAGCGCTCTAAGAGCACGCCTTGTTCCTGCCAAAATAACGCATGCTCTGCCTTGCGAGTTGCTGCATGTGGAACAGTTTCGGCTTTGGTGATGAGGAATGGTTCCATCTCCTGCTTATTTTATTTATTTCTTTAGTGGTGACAAGACAAGAGGTGGCTTCTTTGCGATAATTATTGGAAAGACAGCTCTGTCTGCTTCAAAGCATTGCAAATGTTCTCCACTGTAATCAAACACACTGTTTCAGGTTTGGAATCGGCTGTCGTGGATCCACCTTGTAATAAATTGTGCGTGCTGAACCATGGCTAACTTTTGGAATTACTGCCATCTCATTCACCGCCGCGTATTTATTTTCCATCGCCACAACTGCTACAGTGGACTCTGGCATTATGACTGCGTGCCTGGCTCGGGCAAGTCACGTTATTTCTGGACTTCCTGCACCACTCGTACCTTGGTTGGTGTGGCAAACCTTCGTTACCATACTAAACCCCCATTCTTCAGTGAACTTTGATCGGTATTGTACATCCGCTGCCTAACAAATTTTGAATGTAATGTTCTTCAGTACATGTCTCAAGTAAGGTGGTCATTATAACAGTATAAACTGCATTAAATTAATACAAGCTCCAACGTATAGCACAGTTGTACGATATTTAAACATTATGCCGTTGCAATCTTAAAGTTTTCTCGAACTTGGCTTCAAATATTGGTTTATCGCAGCTGTTCCGACCACGAACAGAACTGTTTAGCGTATTTGTTTCGCTAATTAAAATAAGTGCAGTACACTGTTTTAGTTATGTGAAACCTAAATGTAACAAAGTGTAATGGCTTCCTACAATCTTTTTCCCCTCGTATATAATGGAATTTTGTGAAAGTTAAAGGGCGGGATTTATGAAGAGGGGGAAATGTTTGTATAGTTCATCTCCACTATGTGGATCTAGTTACACAAAATAAAAATCTTGTACCTCATTTTTGTAGCGGCCTTTACGTATATTCTTTAATGTAACTTTCTATTGACATTTTTGCATAGGTGTTTGTATTATGTACATTTTTGGCAACTGTAAAATTTTGAAAAAGAAAAAAAAAACTTATATTGTAATGTATTCTTTTGTTGATTACATGCATACAAATATTAAAAATTGAGAAGTGTTTGTGTTGAATGTTCCAATTACTCCAAGTTTTATTTTTATATGTGAACGCATATTCTCAAAGTTGTTTTTTTTTTGTCAGCACATATGTTAATGGGCTAACTTTTTTAGAACAGACCAGCCAAAAGTACCCGGCATTTTCGGGTGCTCCTTTGTCAGGGTAATTCACGGACAAACTTTGAGAGGCGGTTCCCCACCTAACATGTGGGAACTATCAATACATTGTGGTCCAGTTTGAATTCCGTAGGTGTGACATCTCCATGAAAGAGGTTCGCATTCGTGCCTAGCTGCTAGGCATTTCACACCACAGCTGTTGTCGCATGCTGCTCCACGAGCCTGGACCATGTTGGTACTATACCACTCGACGAGTACTAGTTGTGTTTCATTGCGACACTATGTCATTAAAGCAGCAACCACTATTTACCACAGTCCTCCCTTGCATCAGCTCAGGTGCCCCCCTCCCCCCGTACAGATTGGGATCCTAGAATAAATTAACAAAAAAAAAAAAAAAGTTCGATGGGCCAGAAATAGTACACACATCCAGTGATTCAATTAGATCAAGTCCCTTTGCTGCAAGTTGCAGATGCTCATTGTACCTCTTGGCCTAACTGCTAGGCTTAAATGCAAACTCCTGATCTTAAGTGTTGTCTTATTGTTGATTGGCTTGGTCTAAACCTTTTTTTTGCTATTTGTGAAATGCAGTTTAGCAAGTAGTGATAAAGAAACTTCAATTTTTCATTGCAACATATTTATTGCAAACAGCAGGTGGCAATCCTCTGTAGTTTATGCGGTATGTATATGAAAGTATGTTACAAGGTTTGTGAGATTCCTTGTCAAAAAATGAGGTAAAGTTATATAATGCTACTTATAGTCTGGCGCAAATCGTAAGGGATAAATTCGCCTTTGAAAATGGCAATTAGAAATTGAATTTTGGCAAAATATCTTAAACTATTAAGAAATAAATTACGATTTTCTGGATACTGTTTTATGCTAACAAGATCTGCGATGAAATTGTTTCGAATACCTTCTGCCTCCATTAAATTAATGGGGGCGGCCACCCCCTTTCCGGTTTATGCCATAATGTGTATTGAGAGAGCCCAAGGAGCAAAAGAGTTCATCTTGTCGCAACATCCTCAGGCAAACTGTTTTCGGGTAAAATTGAATAGAAAATTAGTTGCTAGAGAGGTAGGCAACACAATATACAGGAGATGTAACTGAATGATACGCGTGTGAGAAACAGATAGCGAACACTGTATTGTAATTTTACAAAGCAGCAAGTCCAACTGATACATGGGTACACTATCATCGCAACAGGTGCTCGAAGGTCCAGCCACCTTCATTACTGCAGGTATTGCAACGCCGGCACAAAGACTGTCGCACACACTGGAACATGTTGGCATTCCTTCGGATCATTTCGCCGGCTGCTACGACGTGTGCCACGAGTTCTTCTGCCGTGTCCACCGGTGTCTCGTAGACAAGGCTCTTCATGTGACCCCACAGGTAGAAGTCTAGCAGCGACAGATCGGGGAAGCGAGCAGGCCAAGCTACAAGGCCTCCCCTGCCATTGTGCTGTATCCATATGCGGTCACATATCATTAGCAGTATGTCCTCCAGCAACTCTGGCAGTGTGTACTGTAAGAAGCGCTGGCACACATGGCCATCCAGACATGAAGGTGACATGTCCGGTCCCAAGTGATCAGGGACTATGCCAGCCCACATATTCACGGAAAACCTCTCTTGGTTGAATGTCACGACCGTGGCATGTGGATTTTCATTAGCCCACACATGGCTGTTGTACACACCATTAAGTGTGAGACAGGCTTTGTCTGTAAACAGAACATACCTCGGGAACTCTGGGTCACAAGCTGTCTTCTGCAGAAACCATGCACAGAACTCATGTTTGGGTGGAAAAACACGTGGCTCAGATGCTTGCTGTCAACATGCGTGATAAGGGTGAAACTGCTGCTTGTGTAAGGTATTCCACACAGTCATGTGTGGTGAACCCAAAGCATTTCCTGTATCTCGCAGGTGCTAGACAATTCTTGCAAAAATTGTAGGCGCTGGGTGATGCCTGTTTGGATATTGTTAGCAATACAGTTGTGCAGTTAACCTGCTACTGCACTTAGCTTCGCCATAAATTAAGAGCGTGTCCATGTTCGCAGGGTCACCGACACACTGGATTGATTACAGCCCATTTACCTAATGCTGCTGATGTGTGGTCGCGAATGACGCACGCGCACATTTCCAGCCGAGGCGGCGTATCGCAGGGGGTTTGTACAGCAACACATTCGTCACACAAACCACACTGGTTGCCTACCGCCAGGGCAACGAACAGTTACCTTGTAAACACGTAAGTGTCGTCTTCTCGCCAAAGGAAGGCTAGTGTGGCCCAGCACGACGTTGTGTCATTTCCATGAGTGTCATACAAATGTCAAAACGCTTATTAACTTTTCAATTTACGTACACGCTTATTGCAGTGCCGTTTTTGAGGATGCATACTACAAAACCCTGAGTTATTCACAAAGTACGCAATATTGACTAACCCCATTGATGTCATGCTACGATCGTTGTTCAAACAATAGGATATGAATGATAGTTGTTTAATCTCATGTAAATTGATATATTCTTTTCATAAAGGCACAGTATTTTTTCACATTGTTTGGTGTGGTGCATTTTCTTGACAGAAAGTGAATTGCAACCACGAGGTAGGGCCTTCGAAGATCGCCTCGACATTTACTGAGCCATGCGTCTGAATATACCAGGCATCGCTCGTTGCCTGTTTGTAACTCACACAGACTCACAAGTAGCACCTGATGCTTTGTGCATTTACATTGTAGCGCGCACTATTAGTTTTCAGCTAACTAGCGTATATCACTAAAGCCACACTTCATGTGTGTTGTGAGTTGCCTACCCCTCAGACAACTCCATTCAATTTTACTCAGAAACAGTTTGCCTGAGGGGTGTTGCAACAAGATGACCTTTTTTTGTTCATTGGGTCCTCTTGATACAAATTATGGCATAACATTTGAAACGCATCTAATGGCAAATAAAGTAAAGCCAAAAAGGGGGTTAGCCACCACCATTACTTTAATGAAGGCGGGAGGTATTCGGAACAATTTCTTCACAGAATACAGATCTTGTTATCACAAAACAGCATCTAGAGAATATTAATTTATCTCCAAGTAGTTTACGATATTTGGCCAAAATACGATTTTTGATTACCATTTTCAAAGGTGAATTTCTCTCTTACGACTTGTGCCAGGCCATAAGTCGCATTATATAACTTTATCTCATTTTTGACAAGGAATCACCTCACAAAGTTTGTAAAGTATTTTCATATACATTCTGTATATAAGGGATAGGTAAGGTTGATGCTGNTCACCTCACAAAGTTTGTAAAGTATTTTCATATACATTCTGTATATAAGGGATAGGTAAGGTTGATGCTGGTGTTTATTTCCTAATTGCACACCTTCATTTAATAAAAATTGCAGAGATAACAATCCTCCTACAATAATTTGGTATTTTACTCTGGAACATATTTATACAGCTAAGTTTTCACAGCCTTGCAACCTCCTTGGGATTCAAATTTGACTGCGTCAAATGTGCAAGTATTTCCTACATGTTGAACTATCTCTGTTGCTGTAATTATGAATTATGTTACGGCAGAAAACAATATTTTTCGTTGCCCCTCACGAGCAAAAAAAAAAATTTATGTTTTGACATGCCTAGCGTACTCTGCATGGAGAAGCATGTCGTTACTNGCCCCTCACGAGCAAAAAAAAAAATTTATGTTTTGACATGCCTAGCGTACTCTGCATGGAGAAGCATGTCGTTACGCAGGAGTGTGCACAGGCTCCTAGAGCATGCAAGATGCTTTTGAAATTAGCACAGTAGTCGGACATGCTCGATGGTANAAAGGAAGGCTAGTGTGGCCCAGCACGACGTTGTGTCATTTCCATGAGTGTCATACAAATGTCAAAACGCTTATTAACTTTTCAATTTACGTACACGCTTATTGCAGTGCCGTTTTTGAGGATGCATACTACAAAACCCTGAGTTATTCACAAAGTACGCAATATTGACTAACCCCATTGATGTCATGCTACAATCGTTGTTCAAACAATAGGATATGAATGATAGTTGTTTAATCTCATGTAAATTGATATATTCTTTTCATAAAGGCACAGTATTTTTTCACATTGTTTGGTGTGGTGCATTTTCTTGACAGAAAGTGAATTGCAACCACGAGGTAGGGCCTTCGAAGATCGCCTCGACATTTACTGACCCATGCGTCTGAATATACCAGGCATCGCTTGTTGCCTGTTTGTAACTCACACAGACTCACAAGTAGCACCTGATGCTTTGTGCATTTACATTGTAGCGCGCACTCTTAGTTTCCAGCTAACTAGCGTATATCACTAAAGTCACACTTCATGTGTGTTGTGAGTTGCCTACCCCTCAGACAACTCCATTCAATTTTACTCAGAAAGAGTTTGCCTGAGGGGTGTTGCAACAAGATGACCTTTTTTTGTTCATTGGGTCCTCTTGATACAAATTATGGCATAACATTTGAAACGCATCTAATGGCAAATAAAGTAAAGCCAAAAAGGGGGTTAGCCACCCCCATTACTTTAATGAAGGCGGGAGGTATTCGGAACAATTTCTTCACAGAATACAGATCTTGTTATCACAAAACAGCATCTAGAGAATATTAATTTATCTGCAAGTAGTTTACGATATTTGGCCAAAATACGATTTTTGATTACCATTTTCAAAGGTGAATTTCTCTCTTACGACTTGTGCCAGGCCATAAGTCGCATTATATAACTTTATCTCATTTTTGACAAGGAATCACCTCACAAAGTTTGTAAAGTATTTTCATATACATTCTGTATATAAGGGATAGGTAAGGTTGATGCTGGTGTTTATTTCCTAATTGCACACCTTCATTTAATAAAAATTGCAGAGATAACAATCCTCCTACAATAATTTGGTATTTTACTCTGGAACATATTTATACAGCTAAGTTTTCACAGCCTTGCAACCTCCTTGGGATTCAAATTTGACTGCGTCAAATGTGCAAGTATTTCCTACATGTTGAACTATCTCTGTTGCTGTAATTATGAATTATGTTACGGCAGAAAACAATATTTTTCGTTGCCCCTCACGAACAAAAAAAAAAATTTATGTTTTGACATGCCTAGCGTACTCTGCATGGAGAAGCATGTCGTTACGCAGGAGTGTGCACAGGCTCCTAGAGCATGCAAGATGCTTTTGAAATTAGCACAGTAGTCGGACATGCTCGATGGTACGTAACTTACAGTCACACGCCTGGTGGCTCACATTTGAAAACTTGGAAGAACGCCACCGACAGGTTTGTGCAGCACCCACTCAACTGCTGCTCCCTCACACCATGCTGTGCCAGGACAAGCTAAAAAAAAATTTCAGTCCATGTACATTCATGAATAAACAGTTGTGGAAATAATGCTGGTGGTACATTGCGCTTTTATAATGCGAGGGGATCAGTTTGCTCTTGCAATTGGAATAATAACACAACGTTATAATAAGCAGTGAACATAAATCTCTCCTGGCTTGCTCAATGTTGGTTACAATAGTTTCCTTCAAACATCTCAGAAGATCTGTGCACCTACGGGGCCGGGGGGCAGAAAACGTACTCGTCTGTACTGCTATCTAGCGTACTCAATGCGTGCACATGTGTCCAGTTTGTGCATCATCATAGAGGTGGTTAGTGACAGTAAAATAGGCAATATGTTTATATAAAAATCTTTTAATTTTGTTTCCAGTATACTGGTGGAATGGGTCCTGCATGTTATGGAACTTACTGTATCGCACACTGGAGGCATGCCAACTCTCCATACATATCGCTAGAATTTTTTTTCCTAAATTGCGACATCCAAGTAAATCTCTCAGCACAGTTTCAGTCTCTTAGAATAAATGTGTTTTCTCTCTTACTTGTTTTAAGTTTGCAAGCTCCTTGAAACATGACTGATGTAACGGTCATGTCTGAATACACACTTTGGTCTTCGTTGATGGTAACAGGTGTATTGGATTGATTTTGATCCCACCCCGATACATGAACATTTGCAATTTTTCTCATTAAGTTCACGTTCAAACATCTCTTGCATAAAAATAATAATTAAATTTTTTTAAATTAAATACAAATGCATTTTAATATTAATTTAATTTTCCAAAAAAAAATTATATCCTAGGCCATGTTGCAAGGCTCCTTGTCAATTAAAAAAAAACCAAAACCCTAAAAATACGGTGCAACCTTTAACGAACGTTAAGTCCATTTTCATTGGCTTCATTCTGGAAAACTGAAGGATTTATTAATTAAATGTTAACTCATTATTGGAGGTCATNGGGGGGGGGGGGGGGGGGGTTCAGCGACTTAGCACACACAACTGCTTACATTCTGGTTGGGTGGAGAGGTGGGCAGCTTGACCCCTCCGCTGGGCTGCGCGCACAATAAACACAGCTGGCCTAGTGCTTTATGGATTACGCACTTGTGGATTGTTTGCATTTGACTGGCAGGCAACGTAACATTTGGGTATAGGTTGTGGAAATCATATTAACTTGGTAGTCTGCCCACATTACCTGCAGACTTGGTTGGTCGAAATTGCAGATGCCAAGTTTCTCAAAATTAAACACATACTTTAAAAATAATTTTTGAAATTCCCTGCATGCCTTGTCTCTATGCACAAGACGCTCAACTGGCATACAGCCTTTCCTTTTTTTTGGTGGCTTGCCTGAATATGAACTCAAGCGATGACCCTATATTTTTATGGCACACTATTAAAAATAAAAGTATGATGTGTGTGTTAACGACCACTATGAACTTTCTGTGTTAAGTACACCCATTTTAGTCAGTTTAACACACAAATCAGAACGCTTACGAGTTGAAACGGTAACTTGAAANTTAACACACAAATCAGAACGCTTACGAGTTGAAACGGTAACTTGAAACTTTTCTTTAGACACAAAATGTTTAATTGCTTTTGATGTTTGGACACCACCACAGAGCATCTCAACTGTTTTTTAATCCAGCATTTTCTTCCAAACCCCTGGAACATACGTCACCTGCCAGCTGGGGAACACCTTGTTCAGTTGAAGAAGATTGAAGCATAACTTAAACAACATGCTACATGCTTCTATATATCTAACAGAAGATTAATTTAAGCTCCAGTACACACGTGATATAAAACGTATACATTTTTCCTCCGCTGCAAATGTTTAGTTTTAGTGCCGCTACGTCTATCTGCTTATCAAAATGCACTATTCACATTTCCTTGTCCTCGAGGGTTGGTAGAAACAAACAGTATTAAGTTTTCCTCTTTACGAGGATGCATCAGGAAAGTTAAACATACTGCTACCACACCTGTCTGCTTATCTGAAGGCACAAGTTAAATCAATTTANTAGGCGTGCGCAGCGGCCAAACAGCTCGCAATTTCATAGTATTTGACGTTGTATTACTAGAGAACCCCTGGGCCGTCGGCCGAACGACCCAAATAATCTCACCAGCTCACCGTAGGGCTGTGGCGCCGGGCAATTTATAATCATCACATTACAACTCTGGTATACGATCGCGTCAACAGTTTCATTTAAGATTTACTCTACTGTGGTCTTTCCCGTACACTTTTACAACCTGTACTCGCACAAATATAGAATTTGAGAGCGCAGAAAATATGGTATGTTGGCAGTGCTACGCAATTCACGTAGATGTCCCAAAATCCACGAAATCATGTACCACAGACAAGGTGGGCCAACTGTATTGCCACAAAAAAACCATTACTGTGAAACTCGCTGTACTGAATTTGGTTTATTAAAATAGTTTGCTACAGCAATAATTTATTAATGAGCCATGATGAACAGTATTAAATACAATGTATGAACACGTGAGAACACATATGATAAAACAGGTCCTTTTTGTTTCTAAACTGCTGTAACTACAAAATAATTTTACTCTAAGATGCAGTTAATGATCTTTGCTGAGAACCGGCAGTGGACGGCCAGACAATGCCAATTATTAATGTGAATACAGCGTGGAGACAACGCCAGCTGTCGGGAATGGAAATAGTTTCACTCTACCCTTCCTTTTCATTCAAAGTTGCTTCCTGACAGCTACCATGCCTCGGAGGCTGGTTTCATGAACTCTGAGGCAGGACCATCATTAGGGGCGTGCCTAAAAAAGCCCCGCACCCACATTTTTTTATAATTATTTTTTTTTTAATATTTAGCATTTGTTTGGTTGTGATTTATATATTTCACGATACAGTTTATATATTTATAAAATGTTGGGCGCAAGGTGCGGACATTCGAGCGCAGAGCATATACTTCAAAAGGCGATTGCTGTGCAGGAAGAGGGGTTAACTAGTTTGAAAGAGAAAGGCCTCTGAAAAGTCCTTACCCCTGGCGTTGCTTTCGCTAGGGACGGTGCTGTACAGAGGGGAAGGTACAGTTACTGCAATGAGGAAAATAGATGATCCACCTTAGAGTTCCACTATCACTGCTGCATTTACCAACGCTATGGGTATTTACAGCACCAGGCTGGCTGTAAACCAAATGGGACATACTGGATGATATTTACTTAACTTACAAAAAAATTTAGAGTTGGGAGGCTTTTTTTTCTGACTTGGTGGTAATGCTGATCCACTGTTAAGTTTTGTTTTATTTCGTGGAAATTAACAGGAGGGGTTTCCATACTTTTTAATGAGCAACAAGCAGACTCACTTTCCACTCAAAATTGAAGGTTTACATGTAGGTCGTAGTCAATCTTTCATTGAATCAAAAATGTAACCAAATCAGAGACAACAAACGGTAACCAAAAACTGCACACAAATCAAAGTTGTAATCAATTAATTTTATTTATTTTGTCAACTGTGGGCTCAGATGAGGCATTAACAAAGATATGAGGTAGCACATCCACAAGTAAGCAAGATGATAACAGCAGTGTCATGTGATATAGCCAATAGCTATGTCGCAGGCAGGAATACACACACACGGCTGAGTGGTAAGGGGCGGGCAGTCAATGGGCACTGACTAGCACTGGCAGCAGGGGAGGGCGAGGCAGGGGAGGGCGAGTGCACTGCTTGTAGTATGGTGCTCGCCAAGGAACTTGGTGCACAGCAACCAAAGTGCAACAAACCCGTTTTTAGCAGATTTCCTGCANGGCTAACGGCTAGGGTGATTTTTCAAAGGTTCTTTTCAAAAGTATCGAAGATACCGTGAATGGATTATAGTATGGTGCTCGCCAAGGAACTTGGTGCACAGCAACCAAAGTGCAACAAACCCGTTTTTAGCAGATTTCCTGCANTAGTATGGTGCTCGCCAAGGAACTTGGTGCACAGCAACCAAAGTGCAACAAACCCGTTTTTAGCAGATTTCCTGCAAATATTCTACTTTTCCACCAAATTTCCCACGGTTTCTCAAAAATTAGTATTAAAAGAGAGACGGTCATAACAATAGTGACGTTCTACTGCATTTAACGTTTCTATGCTAGTTTTCTATCAGCAAAAATTCTTTGAACAGGAACTCTCTGTTGAAGCTTGGGAAACTAAACTCGTGTGCCTATCTCTTATTTGAGTTAATGCACAGTCAACAAATAGGTTCAGGAATTTAAAAAATAAATGTACACCATATCTCATTAAAAGTAGTTTTTATGCAGAACCAAACGAAATAATAATAATATGCTCAAAAATTCTAAATTGTTTTAAAAAAAATTTACATTTTTTACGAGAACTTTGAATTTGATATTTCTAGCTACTTCAGCACAACTTACACGGACTTGTCTTATTTTGCTTTGGGAAGTTTGTTGACTACATCATCACTATTGGCCAAAGTTGCGGGGGTGCAAACCCGTTTTGTCAGTCAGTGTTGCTGCCAAGTGGCGAATGGTGGAACCGTGCTCACAAAAAACTGAAAGGAGTGTGTACAGTTTGGTGTTTGCACGAGTCCAAAATAAAACCTCCCGTAAGAGGCGTTGTCATTTTCCATGTGCATATGGGAGTTGTCCAAAGACAGCACAATCCCGTTGTGCACATTACAGCGTTGCAACATTGCAGGTTTTTGAATAAAAGTGCCGGACATCATCAGTTGCATTAAACAATAATAAATATACTAGCACAGCAAAAATGAATCAAAAGAATTATAAGTTTACAAAGNCGGGGGGGGGGGATTTAAAAGGTATTTAGGTTTAGTTGAAACCACACAACACCCAACTTATTCAGTGCAGTAACATCATGCATTAATTACACTTGTTCTTCCAATAAGCCTGATACTGTGATTTAATAATATAAAATTAATCAAGTTTTTAATTTCTTGAAAATGGTTGAATGTAGGGTAAAAACACTAGGTGATTTTTAAAATTTTACCACCATATACAGTACATGCAAATATTTCAATTCCTTTTATGTTATGGAGAGGGGCTGATGTCGGATATAAACTTTTACTAGCAATACATTTCTGCTTCAGTTACTCTTTCGAGGATGGTTACATCCTTTCAGAGCTGACTTGAACTTTACGTTCCTATTTTCTCACAGATACTATTCATCGTGTTTGTGGCGACTGACTACAGGAGATGAAACTACGCTAGGCCGAGAAGTNCGTGTTTGTGGCGACTGACTACAGGAGATGAAACTACGCTAGGCCGAGAAGTTGTAATGATGCAGTATGCTTAATTTTTCGGGACACGGGTGTAAAATTCTTTTGTGTGTATTTAGCTTTGGAAAGCTTTGTAATATTTTGTCAGGTTTCAAGTTAAAGCCGCGGTGGTTCGTTTCCCGTGTTTGTTTGTCGAGCAGACGTGTGCTTTTGAAGGTTATCGAATGGACATCTGCTGTTTACAGGAGTCCGTTTACCGTCTAATTTCGAAAGTTGTTGTTTTGGTTATGCAAGTTGTTGTTTTGGTTATGCGGCCGTTGCGGGTACAATAACATGTTGTGAGCGCGGGACACAGCGTAGTTTTGAATGACGCTACTGGCAGATGCCGGAGGCCATGCGCTTATCTTAGTAGAAGGGGGAGATAGGCCTGCCTAATATATACTGGTGGTGCCTATCGCCTGGAGAGAAAGTCACCAACCGTCAAAGAAGACGCGTCGGGCGTGAGAAGACGCACCAGCCCGAAAGGGCGTGGGTCGTTAGGGTGCCAGGAGGGAACGAACATCCCTCCTGCCTCAGTAACTTAGTCGTGCGATGTAAGTTTGAGACATTAATAAACCGTAAACTACTGTGGCCTGTTTTCTGCACTGGTATAACCGGTTGTGAAAGTTCGTACTCTGTAAACTGGAAAGTCGTCTGTGCACTGTGAAACTTCAATGATAAATAAAGTATANCGGTTGTGAAAGTTCGTACTCTGTAAACTGGAAAGTCGTCTGTGCACTGTGAAACTTCAATGATAAATAAAGTATAGAGCAAACTAATCTGGAACTTCTTCTTTTTAATTAATCGGCGTCACCTGGTACTGAGTCTCGTATTCTACCTATAAGCAAGCCGTGGCAACGTAAACATTCGGCAGGGTAATCAGTCCGCAACGTCACAACATGGCGCCCAACTGTGCGGCTGCATTATTATAAATACGGTAGTAAATAAGACGGAACATTACAAAGTGTTCAATCAACACTAAATCAATGCACGTATTTCTGGTGTGTGAATGCTGCAAAAAAGCGACATAATCACGACTATTAAAAGAAAAGAATTCACAGCAGAAGGACAAAGATAAAAACAGACAGCTGACAAATCACAGATCACAGACATGTTTATGAGAGAATTTTAATGTTGGCATAAAAAAGAGGAGGGGGGGTGGGGGTGCAAAAATTTGGAAATGACAAAAGTGTCAAAATGATAACTACATAGTCAAATACCATAAAATATATTCAAAATAATAACTTGATATTTATATACAATGCAGTTGTTCATAGTTCACATGTCATTTTGACAGCATTGATTTTACTGAGTACAAAGATCACAAAAGAATCTTACACCTTGTTCGAGTTTCTTCCTGCACAGTGAACGTACCTTTAGTTTACCTACGTTTACACACATGGACATAAGTATTGGAACAAAGAGGTGTTTGTGTAATTTGCTTGAATTCACCACAGATTCGGAGGTATTTGTTTATGTGATTACAGAACAGCATCAATCCCTTACTACCCTACATATATCGAGAAGGATATCCAAAACCTGCTTCCAATAAGATACAACATTCGAAAGTGGCGCAGATGGCGGTGTGCTGCGCTGCTAGGAAAGAAGTATTGGAACGCATTCCTCATGTTAGTTAGTAAACACTGATATCGCTAGTTGTCTGCCAAGGGTCAAGTGCTGAGTATGCATTCTGCACCCAGTGAGACACACTGTGCGCTTTGCGATTCCTTGATCAGTAGCAATACAAACACCAGGGGACGTAAAGTAACGGAGACACTAGTGGTTCGAAACATAGCGTAAAATGTATTCGATCAAGGCAAAACACGCAGAAACTTCATATTTTGTAAATAGAAGTCTAACAACAGTATTTAAAATTGCTCAACTATATAAGAAGTTCAACGCAATTCTGAATAAACTCGGAACTGGAAGACCATTGAAGCTTAGCCATAGGGAACGGTGGACAATAGTGAGTCAAATGGAATAAAAAAAAAATCCAATGGTTGCAGCTGAAGGAAGACTTAGGTGAGCATGTTCGTGTTAGGACTGTTCGGAGGGACCTTGATAACAACTGGTATAATGCCAGAACACCCAGACGAAAGCCTTTTATAAGTACAGTTAATCGGAAGAAACATTTGCAGTTTGCGAACAACTGTACAAAGCAAAAGGTACAGACTTCTGGGATAGAGTTCTCTGGTCAGAAGAAAGTAAGTTAAACGTCTATCGGAAGGATAGGCGGATACATGTGTGGCAGAAGGCTATTACTGGACGAGACCCAAAGAACAGGATCGGTACTGTAGAACATGGAAGTGGAGGACTTATGGTGTGGGGCTGTACGACTTCTAATGGTGTTGGTAATCTTGTATTTGTACATGATAATACGGATATGTTTCAGTACAGGACCATTTTGCAGGATAATCTCAAGAGCAGTGCCAAAGACATTGGGCTTAGGAAACAAATATTTCCAACAGGACAACAATGGTAAGCAGGCATCAGAAACTGTTAGGCTATAGATATAGTGTACAATACACCTCACACCTTAACCCCCCACAATCCCCCTGAACAGATGGAATGTACAGTGTGGTGTTTCACCACATTAGGTGTAAAGCACAATCGAAGGACATTCTTCTGCAAGAATGGAGAAATATCAACTCAAGACACAATACAGACATGTGTCCACTAAATTCTCGAAGTACTTTCTCAGATTATCACAGGAAATGGACGCATAACAAAATATTGAATTCCTTTCGATGCTCATGCTCCAAATATGCTGGTTTTTGTTTCCTGTGCGTCAGAGGTACAGGGCACTACNATTGAATTCCTTTCGATGCTCATGCTCCAAATATGCTGGTTTTTGTTTCCTGTGCGTCAGAGGTACAGGGCACTACGTATATTTGAGAAAACCCAGGTTTTGACATTGTCTTTATTTTATTTTTCACGCTCTTTTCCAGGGTGCAAAGCATTTTCTCCTACATGGAATAGCAAGCAATTCAGCCTGCAGGAAAGGGCACTACGCACCATCATGGTATTGTCTCGCAGAGCACTCCTGTAAAGTTCCACATTTGCGACTTAGAACACTTTACCTCCGATGCACAGGTTTGTAAACATTCATNATTGAATTCCTTTCGATGCTCATGCTCCAAATATGCTGGTTTTTGTTTCCTGTGCGTCAGAGGTACAGGGCACTAGCGTCAGAGGTACAGGGCACTACGTATATTTGAGAAAACCCAGGTTTTGACATTGTCTTTATTTTATTTTTCACGCTCTTTTCCAGGGTGCAAAGCATTTCTCCTACATGGAATAGCAAGCAATTCAGCCTGCAGGAAAGGGCACTACGCACCATCATGGTATTGTCTCACAGAGCACTCCTGTAAAGTTCCACATTTGTGACTTAGAACACTTTACCTCCGATGCACAGGTTTGTAAACATTCATNCAGAGCACTCCTGTAAAGTTCCACATTTGTGACTTAGAACACTTTACCTCCGATGCACAGGTTTGTAAACATTCATGCACATGGATTACCGTATATTGTGTTGCCGGAAATGGTAGTCTTATACCAACACTTTCTCGCTTGTTTCAATTTGTTCTGCTTGTTAGTCACGAGAGTACAGCAACACATTCTGCTGAGATTATACTGTTCCAATACTTTGTCCACGACTGTATTTACAAGTCATCGACAGGGCCGAAGCCCAGCACAGCGAGTTCATACCTGGCGACACCTGAACAGTCATTCATATCGACAACGTTTGCTCCGGCCATTCCGTGAACCTCCAGAAGGCACTGGGAAAACAATGGACATTTCTTCCACAGTATTTACACGCACCAAGGTGCTGATTAGAATTTGCACTTATTAGGATTAGGCGACAATGTATGCTCACATGACAATAATGAAATATCGTGTGTGTCACTTCTTGCAAGAAGACTACTTTCTTGAAGGTTTGCCGGCCCGGAATCAGTTTGCGACTAGTCTCGGCCGTGCTTACAACACACTAGGCTAAGAAGCGAGACTTTTATCTCTACTAGATCTTGAAAGGCCCAACTGTGTTACCAGAAAGTTAGTCTCCACACCACATGCCGGTCTCATCTTAATTTGAAGGAACAACAATAAATACAACCATACAGTGAATACTGACAGAAAGGACTTATGAATGGTAACTGGGATGAAATACCCCATTCTTTAGATAAGTTTAATTATACACAAAACAGTGAAACTTACAATATAATTTACTGATTCATTACTCTGAAAATGAAGTGTATGATAAATGCACCAAACTTTACTGCTGAACACGNTACAATATAATTTACTGATTCATTACTCTGAAAATGAAGTGTATGATAAATGCACCAAACTTTACTGCTGAACACGGCTATAGTTACAAATTCACCGAAATTGTTTTACTAGTTAACATTAACATAATGTTTTTTTTTTATAGAGCTTGCATAAATGAAAAAAATTGTTGCCTGTAAAGTCGGTTTTACGGGCGAAGATTTTACGTGACAACGTAGTGCTGCGCGCGCGGCNAAAAACTTACTTTAATAATTGTGGTAGCAAAAAGTAAAAAAAAAACATACACAATAAAATCATTTTAAAGAATGCCATTCATGCGCATCACTAATTAGGTGATGAGGCATTTGACTATTTTATAGAGGCAGAATCTATTCTGACTTACATTGTGCATCATTTCAATTTAAATATATTATATTAATAATATACATACTTTTAACCACCAATTACTGGGGGTGTGTCAGATTTAGGGTATTGAGTATCCTAATATATATAGTTAAAAATACAACAAATTTAAAACACATTAATAACATGAAATTATAATTAAAATACATATAAAAAAATTCCAAATTATTATGGAATATTCCAATTATTCTTAATAATAAATAATACTAAAACTCTAAAAATCACAATATACATTNTCCAAATTATTATGGAATATTCCAATTATTCTTAATAATAAATAATACTAAAACTCTAAAAATCACAATATACATTTAACAATTTTTCTAATGGAAACATCCACTGATCAATTAAAATAATTACAAATTATTAACATTAAAATCCAAGACATTAAACACAATCAAAATAAAATAAATACACAAAAAAAAATTGAATTTACATGGAATAACTTATTAGTCACTTAAAATCTTGTGGAATAATCCACAAGTCAATTAAAATAAATTCCAGTCAGAATAATTATTCGTAAACTTAATTAAAATTAGAGTTACAATCTATAAATCTAGCATGGATTTCCAATGAGATCTTGAGTATAGTTAATCAAATTCTATATAAATTATAGGACCCAATACCCATATCTGTAAAATATTTTATTGTCTCTTTCTGTATAATTCTTCAAACCCCTAGGCCAACAGGCACCGCTCCTTTGTAAATCTTATTATCGAACCTTTCCTTTCTAACCCCTTCTAGCAATTGTTATTTCCCAATCTTCTCCCTCTTCCAGGCTCTCCCCTTTCTCGTATCTTATTGGTCATCTCCACCAGGTACACCTCCTCTCAATGGCAAGCTCTGAATCAGGTTTATATTTTTGGCCTTCCACTTCAAGTTCACGTTCCCCAATGAAGGTTCCCCTCCTTACTTTGCTATAATTTCACAAACTGTGCCTTCTGAACCTACACTTCTCAGTCCACTGACACAACCCCCAATATAAGGACTGTGGTTTTGGGGTACTCACCACAGCGTCTGCATGTCATATCACCTCTTTTATAGTGAGCTAGTGCGACAACGTTGTTCATTTGATTTGTGCGGAGTTTTATAGCTTCAGGGAAATGTGATGCACTCAAGTCTCAGGTTCGTAGAGCCACACTTGTTTCTGGGTTATCTTTAAAAAAACTTGCACGACTCCCCTTGGACGCCCNAAGTCTCAGGTTCGTAGAGCCACACTTGTTTCTGGGTTATCTTTAAAAAAACTTGCACGACTCCCCTTGGACGCCCTGCTCCTCCCAAACGCTCCTATTTAGGTTTTTTAAATCCACTTTATATTTTTCATATGTTTTTTTTTAACGTTTCCAATGATCTGTTTTTCCACTCTCCCCCTTAGCCCCAAACCAACCAAATATTTATCAATTTCATTCTCTACCTTAACATAACATACCCACTTAAGAATGTCATCCTCCAAATTCCTTAATTTTGTTAGTTGTTTAGCGTGGGATAAGGAGATGACATTCCTAACCTTCATCAGACCTAATCCATCATCTCTCTCACATGTATACAAAAACTATCTAAAGTTTAGGCTGGCAAATTTAACACTTTTTTCACTCCATGCTTAACTATACCATCAATTTAATAAAAACAAATTTAAAACTAACATCCTGTAATATTTAAAAATACAGGAAACATGGAAGTTAGAACTTTTGATATGGTTTCAATGGAGCCAACACTATCAAATCCATCTCCTCTTCTATTTTTTTTTNTTCCAAATTATTATGGAATATTCCAATTATTCTTAATAATAAATAATACTAAAACTCTAAAAATCACAATATACATAAAAAAAATTTTCTAATGGAAACATCCACTGATCAATTAAAATAATTACAAATTATTAACATTAAAATCCAAGACATTAAAGACAATCAAAATAAAATAAATACACAAAAAAAAATTGAATTTACATGGAATAACTTATTAGTCACTTAAAATCTTGTGGAATAATCCACAAGTCAATTAAAATAAATTCCAGTCAGAATAATTATTCGTAAACTTAATTAAAATTAGAGTTACAATCTATAAATCTAGCATGGATTTCCAATGAGATCTTGAGTATAGTTAATCAAATTCTATATAAATTATAGGACCCAATACCCATATCTGTAAAATATTTTAGTGTCTCTTTCTGTATAATTCTTCAAACCCCTAGGCCAACAGGCACCGCTCCTTTGTAAATCTTATTATCGAACCTTTCCTTTCTAACCCATTCTAGCAATTGTTATTTCCCAATCTTCTCCCTCTTCCAGGCTCTCCCCTTTCTCGTATCTTATTGGTCATCTCCACCAGGTACACCTCCTCTCAATGGCAAGCTCTGAATCAGGTTTATATTTTTGGCCTTCCACTTCAAGTTCACGTTCCCCAATGAAGGTTCCCCTCCTTACTTTGCTATCATTTCACAAACTGTGCCTTCTGAACCTACACTTCTCAGTTCACTGACACAACCCCCAATATAAGGACTGTGGTTTTGGGGTACTCACCACAGCGTCTGCATGTCATATCACCTCTTTTATAGTGAGCTAGTGCGACAACGTTGTTCATTTGATTTGTGCGGAGTTTTATAGCTTCAGGGAAATGTGATGCACTTAAGTCTCAGGTTCGTAGAGCCACACTTGTTTCTGGGTTATCTTTAAAAAAACTTGCACGACTCCCCTTGGACGCCCTGCTCCTCCCAAACGCTCCTATTTAGGTTTTTTAAATCCACTTTATATTTTTCATATGTTTTTTTTTAACGTTTCCAATGATCTGTTTTTCCACTCTCCCCCTTAGCCCCAAACCAACCAAATATTTATCAATTTCATTCTCTACCTTAACATAACATACCCACTTAAGAATGTCATCCTCCAAATTCCTTAATTTTGTTAGTTGTTTAGCGTGGGATAAGGAGATGACATTCCTAACCTTCATCAGACCTAATCCATCATCTCTCTCACATGTATACAAAAACTATCTAAAGTTTAGGCTGGCAAATTTAACACTTTTTTCACTCCATGCTTAACTATACCGTCAATTTAATCAAAACAAATTTAAAACTAACATCCTGTAATATTTAAAAATACAGGAAACATGGAAGTTAGAACTTTTGATATGGTTTCAATGGAGCCAACACTATCAAATCCATCTCCTCTTCTATTTTTTTTTTGTTCAAAAATCTCGCATCTTTCCCTTTTTTGATTTCTATTGCCTCTTCCTGAATACTAAACTTATTTTTTTTTTCTCAGAGGTGATGTGACACGCTCTACACTTTACAACTGAAACTCTCATAGGTACCTAACTTCGTCACAAAAAAATATATAAAATGAAAACAAATTACTATTGTGTTTAATTAGGATCTGCAATGTACGGTCCAATTAGCTTCTGGATGGGAAGAAAGAGGGAATTTCCAACACAAAATTAACACATCTCATTTTCATTTCTGAACATCATGATGAAGTTTCCAGCTCGGCAAGATCTTTAACTTGCTCTTCCGGCAACAAATCAGCATGTACTTACTGTGATCTAATAGAAAATGTATTTAATTCCACACATGAGCAGACTCAAATATAAATGCTATGTTCATTNGTACTTACTGTGATCTAATAGAAAATGTATTTAATTCCACACATGAGCAGACTCAAATATAAATGCTATGTTCATTGTAACAATCACTACTTTCCTCACTTTTACAGTGGTTGTACAAAAACTACAGAAAACAACATTTTGAACAAATAAATTATGAAAAAACTAGGAAGAAACCTATTAAAAAAAAAAAACAATTTTCTAAATGCAAAACATTCACAGTAGATTTTTTTTCTAGCAACCCAATGCACAAATACAGGATCATTCATTACAGATATCTCAATCTTGCTCAAACTTATTTACAGTATAAACAAAAATTATCTACTATATACACAAACAAAATTAAACAATTCATGGGATATTACATACACATAAAAAAANGTATAAACAAAAATTATCTACTATATACACAAACAAAATTAAACAATTCATGGGATATTACATACACATAAAAAAATTACAGGATTTGTGCTGTGATCGGAACATGTACTCAAAAGTAAATGTTTGCACACAACTTGGGCATTATTNAAAAAATTACAGGATTTGTGCTGTGATCGGAACATGTACTCAAAAGTAAATGTTTGCACACAACTTGGGCATTATTGTTTTGGTTTGGGAGGAAACTGCTGAAACACACAGGTAACATGAGTTGAAGCTGCCTCAGGCCTGATCTGATGTTTAAAATTATTTTTATAGAGCAAAGAACAGAAACAAACAAAGAAGGTACTTTGAAAATGGGCATAAAAAAGGAGTTAACGTGAGCTGTTGAATTTAACAGAATACGTTTACTAGGCAGAGCTGAAGAAATCATCACCATTTCACTGTTACTGGTCTGTACAAAAAGACTGTTTAGTCGCACACTGTAAAAATGCAGGCTATTCTGGCAAAATTGTTGCTCCTGTGATTGTTCGGCCATGGTTGATGATCTGTCGGTATGTCGCAGAGCCACACACACGCTTCAAGTTACCGGGGTAAAATTGTTACCATGGGGTGCTATTGCTTCCTCCAGGAAAACAGGATGTTATACACGAGACAGTGTTTCTGTAATGCAGAGAATGTTACAAGGAAGAGTACCTAGTGACGGCAGGCTATGGACGTCCAACACAACCTGGAGAAAACAATCATCTCACGCCAATCCACCCCATCGTGTGTTGGTGCAGTAGAGACTAACTGTGGATACATCATCCGTCTAATGTTAACAATTTTCTGCCATTTATGTATTAATTAAGGGTCCGGTTTTCCTATTTTTTTTTTTTTAGTATAAACTTTAATGAACTAACTGCTTCACGCAAAAATAAAAAATGTAAACATTCACTTATTGACATGTGATCTTACGTCTCCTGAATCACCTCTGGAAATTTAATGAAATAGGCAGTTTTTTTACCTTACACTCTTATCTGCCACTTGTCCAGCATGCTAAGTAATCGGATTTGTATGTATGTAAATGTTTTACGATAGCAGAAATTTAATTGTCATTGACCAAAGTGGCAAAGAACATTTTACGTGCTCGGGATGGCCATATTAATAATGGAGCATATTCTGCACACACACACTGCATATACAATATGAAATGCTCATTCTTAAACACTGCCTCATAAACATGTTTAAAATACCTTGGTTTTCCACAGTGTTCTGGTTTTTATCAATAGAAGCTAAGTCTAAATAATATTCAACATGTTTGGTAGAGGTAAGATTTTATGGTTGGTAATTATACTATCAAATTAACAATTTCAGTGATACCGTTTTCATTTACAAAAAATGTTGTACACAGTTAAAATAAAACACACACATTTATGTAGAAAAGTTTTATATTTCACACTCAAACTAAACAGATAAGTCAGAAATAGGTACCACTTTCCCACCATTTACATAAATAAATTCACAAACTTTTTTATTATATTATTTACTATTAATTTATTTTTGGTGCTGATAATGGGATTTTCACCACAAATTTTTCATCTTGCCACTTATTAAGGATGTTTTGAATACGAACGTACAGAATCGCATATTTAAAGTTACAAGCTGCCCAAACATAAGTGTAATTTTGCCAATGACCCTCGCTTTACTTTCAAGACAGTCTGGTGAAGAAAACTGGAAAGTAAAGTGTGTAGTTTGCAATTAACCTATATACTGCACACAAAGGTTTATAAGACTTCGAAGACATCAAAGCACAATAAATGCATTCAAAGTGCAAGTGATTAACTAGCTAGAGCTGCAGAGGGCACTTTGGCATTTCACGCTACAAATCATTATCACTCATTTAATTCTATGGACTATACAGCATCACTGTTATGCAAAATTTACGAAAATTAAAATAATTAGCTAAATTTTATGTTATTGTACAAAAACAGAGGTAACAGTAACTGGGATTCTTGCACCACATATCGCAGATGTACACTGAAAAAAACAATCTGCAAGATGCAAGTTTATTTGATACAAGTAACTACGAAGTCACCAAATCATTCTGTTATACAATACTTAAAATTATGGAAATGGTGGACTTCAAAAATAGATCTACAAGCCACAGAAGACTAAACCTTCAAAAAATTTTCCACTTTGCTAAAAAATAGCTTAAAAGTGAAAAAAACATTCTTCCTAAACTTGTAAATTTCTGCCGTAACAAAATTTAACACTAATTTTGGTAGGATAAAGATGAAGATGATGTACGTACCCTGCAAAGTGAAATCTACTGCTCAAATTTTGTTGGTTCTGGTTGTCCGGCATACGTGCATCCGGGTGTACACACACACTTCTGACATTGAATTTCAAGCAGTGGTGTAGCACCATACGATGCCCAACATTCCCACATTGAAAATATTTAATAATTACATTATAAACGTTTTCACAGTGTCAGCAATGTGTAAACTTTCTGCAATACAGATGTGCAACTTTTAGCAAGCATCAAACACATTTCCCCCGCCTTGTTTCGCAACTGATTGCACCTTTGCCGAACCTCGGCGACGAGCCACATGCTGCTGCAAGCCAGCGTTTCATCTGAGTTCGTTTCTAGACGAGGGACGGGTGGCATGGGCAACCAGCACAGAAGTTAGGTTTACTTTCGCTGCACGTGACGCCACGCACAGGAACGGAAATCAACAACAAAGATACTCTCCTCCGTCTGTCTCGGGGTTTGGCAACAAGGAACGGTGAGAGTTAGGATATCCAACATATCCTGTCTCCTTCCTCCATGAGAGGTGGTAATAAAACACTGGTCAGTGCACCAAATTAAAAAGATAAAGAGTCGCAGCTGAATAATCTTTATTTTTCGCAGCGTTGGTCAAGTCAGGTCTTATAAAATTCTTGTCCACGTCTCCTACACAGGTTGTACCACTGATTAACTGAGTGCACAATCCATCTCGTATACATTTCCAGGTTTCCGACATCCTTATAGTTAAAAACCAGGCCGTACTAAAACACTGAAACAAGAAAAATATGCTTAAACCAGTTAGCTTCTATAAACAAAATTGTCATATTTCCTGGACGGGAGAAAATGCTCGGATCCAATTTAGACTAATTTTAAAAACTACCGGCACTGTCAGGCATTTCCATTTTAAATACACTACACCAGGAGTTCTTAAACTTTGTGATTTCGAAGAATCAATTTATATGATGTACGTTTTGCCAGACTCCCAACCATTTCTTTGACATTTTCAGTCGGTGTCCTTTGGCTGCAACATTCTGCAGAACCTGGATTTAATGGTCTGCACTGCACACAGTAGCAAACAGTAGATAAGGACATCCCTCATGCATAAGAGGTTATCATTCGTTGCTGAGTTTACATTCCCTGATCTCGAACAACCGCTGCCAATATCACGACGCATAAACACATTTTTTGATAAATGACAAAAGTTTTATGCCGATATTAGTACAGTCTGGAACAAAAAATTTGCTCGTTGCAACACGTAAAACGATACATGTACCGTATTTATTTGCGACTATAACCTAGAGGACCCACAGAATTGCTGTACCACATCGCTGATCTCTAGGCCAACTTATCAAAGTTTTTCAGTATCTACACACTCCGAGGAGGCTTTGAAGAAATTTGTTATTTTGTTTATGCAGAAGACCAGCAACTTCTTTACTAATTAAAAATTAGATGGTTGTCTTCCTGCCATAGCTCACTATATAAGTTTATTTGAATCTTTGAAATTATTTTTCTTGTCCCAGTAACGGCCACCAGTATTACTCAGTTTGTACAGAATGTGCTCAATGAACGATACTTCTTTTACATTCATCAATGTAAAAAATTTCATATAACAGTCATCAGTATGAAAGGGGAATCCTGTTATTGTGTTTTGTAATATTCTCGACGACAACCTCAAACTTGAAACTGGAACATAGCTTCATTCCTTTCAAAATTCAAAAATCTCTAGGAAAAAAAAAAAACCACAAGATGATAGTTTAAGGGGCCCGTCTGCTTGGAGTTTTTTTCCACGTCTGAGGCAGAAAAGCACACGAGCTGTAAGGGCTACACTAGCACGCTCTACAAGAGCACCATCTCCGCTATGTGCAACGCTCTGAACTGGCGTTTAGTGTTCTCGTCGTTCTGCGTTTAGCTATAGGATTTTGAGCGGTAACCTTATAATGTTATTGGCGGAAAGTATGTAGCAAGGTTCAGTGCATGGCCCTAGGGTACTTGTGTGTGTGTGCGTGTGTGTGTGTGTGTGTGCGCGCGCGTGTGTGTGGTGTGTAACACGTATATTTTGAGATACAGCGCTTTGAGAAAACCGGTTTTAACATGTGGGAGTGATCTGGTATGTGGTTTCTAGTGTGTGTTCTTTTCACATTGGACGCACGTTTTATAGTACAGTAAGAAAACCTGGATTTCAAACACACTGCAACGCAGTTCGGGCGCCAGCAGGCGCCTTAAGTATTGAATGCAAAGAATGTTCCACTGCACGAGTAAGATAATGGCGCTTAAGTTACTTCTTGGGCAAGTGTTGTAGCTTCCATACACGTTGTACAAAGGGAAGGGTGTCATTATTGAGGATGTCAAAGCATTCAACCAGTTTTATAATTTAAAATCATCATTGGGAATTTAAATCTGCACAACTGCATCATGTTAGCACACAAAATCTCATCAGATTATCTTAAGTGTTTTGCTACAGAATTGAGCTCAAAATTCTTGAAAAAAGTGTGGTTCTTTCACTCAAATCGACAGCATAAAAATATTTTTCATTAATTCAAATTTGGTAGATGAAAGAGAGAAGTTTTCTTTCTATAGAAACAATTGGCGCAATTAAATTCTTGCAGTTAATCTTCCCCATGATATCAGCAGTGTAATGATTTCTACACGTATATTTTGACAAACGACAAACTTCTAATTGTGATTGGTGGAACATAAAAGTAAATTATCAACGCTTAATCTTTATGAAGTAACACTGAAACTCTAGTATATCTTAAATTATAATTTACCTAACGTGTAGTAACATGTTCTGATTTCATCCTGGATTTTGATCCTGAACCTGATGCCAACTCTTTATAATATTAGGACATCATTCATGTAATTTCACTATACATTTCTAAAATAATTTTTTTATTGAATTTTACATGTTTAGAGATAATACTCTATGTGATTTGACAACATTTTACTTTGTTTATTTTCATTATAATTATGGTTTCATGGGTTATTCATGGGTCACCTTTATATTCTTGCTATAAGATACATATAGATGTATACACGCTACCTGAACATCAGACTTCAGCAAGGATTGCTTGCAGCACAGGAACATCACATTCATGTATGCTGTGAAAGTGAAATGGCATGTGACGTAGAGATAATGTAAAATCTATCTGGCAGTGAAAATGTTCAGTAGTCAGTCACAACACATGAAAACTAAATTATGCTCAAGTTCTATTGGGTGCGAAATTGCAAAACCTGGTGGTAATCTTAAATTAGTTACACCACTATATTCTAGTAGTAAATAATGACTTTCGCCAATGGAACAGAAATTCGGTTAAATTTCTGAAAAACCCAAAGAACTTGGACCCTACAACTGATGTACAATATTAAAGTAACACGACAGCTGAAACATGCATGTTTGATAAAGAGGAAGCTCTTTTGTCTTTATACTTTGTTATCTACAATTCGTATTTACACAATCGTCTGAAACTATACACTACACTGTCCAAGTTATTAAGTAGCGAACAAAACTTATAGATTCTTTAGCGTAGTTCTGCAATGAAACTTAACTTTTGTACTTTATCAGTATTCAGTCTCACAACTCATTCANTTATCTACAATTCGTATTTACACAATCGTCTGAAACTATACACTACACTGTCCAAGTTATTAAGTAGCGAACAAAATAACTGAATATCACGCTTATAGATTCTTTAGCGTAGTTCTGCAATGAAACTTAACTTTTGTACTTATCAGTATTCAGTCTCACAACTCATTTACCTCACCCGGTGGAATGCTGACTAGGAGTGAGTCCACCTGGGTGTTCCGGACTGTGTTTCTGCTTTTTACGCTTCTTCTCTTTTTTCCTCTTTTTCCTTTCCTTGTCTTCGTCGTGCCTCTTCTGCTTCTTGTGCTTCTTCTCGTGAGTGTCCTGTCCCAGCTCGGTCACCTGGGTCTCCTGGCTGGGAGTGTCGCCTGCTTTGTGCTTGTGCTTCTTGTGTTTGTTTTTGTGCTTGCGTTGCGGCACCTGGTTCACGTACCGGTACTGTTCGGGGAGCGGCCCGGGATGCAAGCGGAAGCCGGACAGCTGGAAGCCGGTGAGCTGCAGTAGTTCCTTGCCGCCTATGGGCGGCTTCTCTATTATGGAGCGCAGCGAACTGTTGTCCTGATGACCAGGAGTGTCGACCATGCCCGGCAGGTTTGGGAGGAACGACGACAGTTGTTCTTTGACTTTCTTGCCACTAAATTTGCTGTAAGAATGCTCCAAGCCATAATATGCCATCAAATTTGTGGCACCAGTCAAGTCACTTTCCCCTGGGAACCATAAAAAATATTAAACCATAAATCCACAAAAATTTATAGAAAAACATAATATTAAGCCTACCGTAAACAGGAAATTCTTAGGTAAATCACATAAAAATCTTATTAAAAAAACTTTAAATCTAGGGAGATATAATTAATATTCTCCAAGAACACGAGGCAGGCTACATGAAGTAAGCTTTGCAGGTCACTTAATTGACAGTTGAACTGGACGTGTCATGCAATGCAGTATAAAAATGAATTAAGATATATGAAATTTCAGGCATAGATACACATTTGTATGTCTTTTTAATGTGACAAGTTGTTTAACAGAACTATCTCCATTAGCTTTGCGACACAAGTAGTATATTTGTTTCTGGTAAAAGTCTGACTAAAACAATTTATACCAGAAACTTTTAATGCCACTGCAGAAGCATATCACAAAACAATGTGCCATTGTTTATCATTTGAAGACTGGTTGCGGCTACATTTTTAATGATTTATAACTTTGCACATTCACTCATATATGTTTTGGAAGTTCGAAACTAAACTGAATTTAAAAACAAAGATTTTTTTTCTTCTGTTTCTCACTACTGTGAAGATCTCCTACACCTGAACTCTATTTGCAAGTACATATTGAACAGGAGGATAGGGCAGAAACTGCATTCTGCAGGGCAGAAACTGCATGGCCACTATGAAATTAACAGGATGATTTTCGGGTTAAAAGGAGCTCTGCCTACTTTCCAGCGTGTAATGAATACTGTATTAGCTGAGTTACAGGGAGCTCAGGCTATTTTCTAATGGCTAACGAACACCGTATTAGCTGGCTTAAATGAGTTGCGGTGTATCTCGAAGATGTCATATATGGCAAATCCGTAAAGGAACTTAATGAAAGATTGGGTTGGGTTGAGTCGAGTTGAGAGATTTGGGCGGCTCTTAACAAGGTCTTGAGGGACGATGGGGGGTGAAATGGAGAGAGAGTGGAGCAGCGCCGGAATGCAAGGGCGGAGAAAACAGGAGATCCCCGAGAAAACCAGCCGGCCAGTGATTTCGTTTGGCACGATTCCCGCTTACGAAAATCCAGTAGTGACCCGGCCAAGGATTGAACCCAGTTCGCCTTGGTGGGAGGCGAGCAGTTTAACCGCTCAGTCACCTTTGCCCCCAACAAAAGACTGAAAGAAGTGAATAATAGATTGCAGGAACACAATCTAAAGATCCAGCCAGACAAGTGAAGGTTCCCATGAAAAGAAGTCGCATATTTGGGGCATATAATTAGTCAAGAAAGGGTTAAACCTAATTCTGAAAAAAAGTAAACAAAACAAAAAAAAAATTTTATGCAGTACATGGCTTAACAGTTAAAAATCATTTATAGGCCTGGCAGGTTACTATTGGAGATATATCCTAATTTTGGGAAAATAGACAAACCTCTTTACATTCTCATTAAGAAATACAAGAGTATGAGTGGGGAAACGAGCGAGAGAATGCATCCTCAATGCTGAGGCTCTAACATAAGACTGTGTCCTAAAATACAGATTTTAATCAGACCTTTCTACTCTTCTACAAAACCACTTGAAATAAAACTTCTAAAATAAACTCTTACAGCACAACTTAGCACGAAACCAGACCAGTGACGCGACTACAAAAACAATTATAATGCGCAGCATGCCGCACGAGAGATTGTATCGATAGATCGCAACAATGGCCTCTCGCCTACCTCACAATCACATCGCGTGTTACAAACTATGATCTTCGATTCAGTACATAACGCCAATCGATCTGTATATTGTGGTGTGCTACTCGTCGGCCGTCAAATACGTTGCGTATTTTTAAGATGTCTGTCAAGATATTGGTGGTATTTGCATATATTTTGCTGTCATCTTCGGCCTCCAGGCGATTTCAAAATCAACAAACATTAGTTTAACATTAACCAGATATTTTAACAATTAAAAGCTAATTAGTTTAAAAAAAAATAATAAGTTAAAAATTACACACATTTTTAACAATCAATTTTTATTGTTAATTTTGTTAATAGTTAATCCTAAATATGTATTAGGGATAGTATGGGCTGTAAAATTATTTTGCCCTAACCAATTAGGACAACAGTTTAAAATCATTACGGATCACAAACCATTAAAATGGATTTTCAGTATAACGGATCTGAGAGACTCCTAAAACTCTAAGAATACGATTACGAGCTCCTTTACTGTGCTGGCAAAATGATTATGCAATGTTAATAGGTTGAGTAGGACGTGTGAGGGATTGCAGGAATAACAGGAGGTAGACGAGAGACAGGAAAAAGATGACTCACTCCCCAGTGAGGATAAGAACAGGGGAATTCTTAGAGAATGTCATAATGCACTGATAGGAGGACATCGAGGGATGAACAATATTATGCATGGCCAAATATGCACAAAGATATAGAAGATTACGTAAGAACTTGTGAATCCTGTCAAAAGAATAAACTAACCCAGAGTGGAATTAAAATACCGAACGGTAGTCACTACAACTCGACAAAGTCTTTGAAGACTGTGCCGTGGACATTGTTGGGCCTTTTCCAGAAACCAAGAGAGGTAATAAATATTTACTAACATGTCAGGACGGGTAGTCTAAATACACGTTAGCCATTCCAATTCTGAGACAGGATGCGGAAACTGCAGCTAAGGAATTTGCGGAGTATGCAATATTAAAATCTGGTATTCCACAAACTATCTTGACAGACAAGGGAACTAATTTTGTACACGAATTATTAGAAAGAGTCCTTACGTCATTACAAGTAAAGAAAATAACCACAAGTTACCGCTCAGAATTAAATTTTATTGTAAGGTATCACGGAACTCTTGTGGAATACTGGAGTCATTATATAACCAAAGAACAAGGGGACTGGGACAAATGGGTACTGTACGCCATATTTGTGTACAACGTTACTCCCCATAAGGCTGTGCTTTCGAGCTCTAACAATAACCAAATTTTCATACATTCAGCCTAATAATTTATTTAATCTAAGTTTCAAATATGAAGAAATATTAACTCAAAATTGAT
Organism: Clitarchus hookeri; assembly: GCA_002778355.1. Classification (NCBI taxonomy): domain Eukaryota; kingdom Metazoa; phylum Arthropoda; class Insecta; order Phasmatodea; family Phasmatidae; genus Clitarchus; species Clitarchus hookeri. The sequence goes on from NQII01000939.1 coordinate 476,451, forward strand.
ACTATATTCCTTTAACAACACAATATTACTTGATTCAAGCTCAATTTTGTAGCCAGAGATCATTACTTGCAGGTTTCTAGCGTCGCGCACACGCATCAGTGCACTACTGTGTTTGAGCACGACTGCCGCTTGCCTGCCGCAAAGAAACACTGGAATCTCACTATTATCTGCACCTCCTCCGTGCTCCCTCAACTTCTGCACGGGGCAAGAAACTTAACAGCGCTGCGTGCTCGCTTCACGCAGCTGAAAAACGTTCAAACTAAACTTGTCACTGGAAAACTATCCACTCCAATAACCTCAAAATTGTACCGGCAAATCACTGATATTTTCTAACCCTGATGCAATCATATACTTTTCTTTACTGAATATATTTTCTATGTACAAAAATAGTAAAACATAGGGCTGTTTTGATTATTTTTCTGGACCTGCACATAAAAAAAGTAGCAAACGAGAGACTTTTTTTAAAAAGAGATAGATGGATGATATGCATATAAAATGAAAAATAAACACCAAAGGTTATTTATATGTCCCTCTTAAACCATTACCTCTCGTGATTTCCTTGTTACGGTGTGTAGAACTTCAAAAATATTTCAACTGTATACGAGAGCGGCAGTTACGAACTTTCTACTTTCTGTTATCTTCATTACACTTCTCTAATACGGTATCTGCATAGAGTTTAAATAACATTGCTAATTTATAAGTTTACAGATATTTCCTCTGTAGCAAATATTATTAAATGCAAGAATCTCAAAGAAGACAAGGGTACCTAAGCATATTTCGTTACGGAAACACACAAGTAACTTTCGATTCCAAATTACACTTGTCTCACCCAATCATATTTACAACTCACAGTTTACAAAGTTTGGGTATGTCGTCGTTTGCGATAATTGTTGTCATTTTACAAACAGTCATACTATGCATGAGCTTATTCCTCATTAATTCTTGCCTTAAAATATATTTAATGGAGATGTTTTCTAGACTTTAAATATTTCAATCCATTACTGATTATAACAACAAAGTTATCAGTTTGCGTTTGATCAGTGACGAAATAAATACGTGTACTATGTATGTTTTTGCATCTGTACATGACTTTTATCCATTCAGACCTGGCATCCACAATTTTTTGTATAATGAACGGAAAAGTTATTTTTGGCTGGCGCTATACACTCACGAGACTCCGTACCAAAGGATTGTCTGTGCGCGTAAATGATTCATAAATTGTGCGGCGTGCTACTAGTCTAGATTGTAATATTTCCAATTCCTATAGACAAACACGAAGCCTACAGTTGATTGGTTGCGATAACTAAACAAGTGCCTTGTAGACTACTGTACAATATTCATTAGATATTTTTTGTTTGCAAAACCTGAAACCGTGAATTTATGTGGGTCTTAAAAAGTTTCCATTTCTGTTACAAACTGAAAAACTCTTCTTAATTTTCTTGTACAAATCCAACATATATTGATATCGCTACCAGACTTATGTTCAGAAATATCAAACCCAAACTGTAGCTTATGTCCTGGAATGAAACGAATGTCTATAATTAGTGGAGCACTTGTTCAGTATTTAATTATCGATATAGTCCATTCACGGTTACTTCCAAATTTTCTGAAGCCCTGCTATAAGTTCTACTTTCAGTGTACTCTTCCGCCTCATGCAAACAGATCTTAACCAAGTCTAGGAAATTGCACCATATCCGTGCACTGTCAGTGTAATAATGTTCTTCATAAAAACTATTTCTTACCAGGCATTACCAACACCCCTGTTTTCTCACAGTTTTTATTAACATTAATTATAAATGAAATATTGTGATTCATAAATAAAGTGTAGGTACAAGTTCAATTCAGCCAAAAATAAGGTAATTTTACGATAACAGAAGTATAAAACGGTTGTGACATGGCATATTTAGAAAATAATTGAAACATTATACGTACAGTGATTTCTCAAAGGTTATATTCAAAAAGTGTGAAGAAACTACGAATAGACTATGCAGTACTTTTAGTTTTATATTATATACTCTTAAGTTACGTGGCTACTGCACTTTGTAAAAAAAAAAATTCACAAATAAATTATTTATTGATTACTGCTGCTACATGTCTTGAGAAAAGGCTGAAGAGTATTGCCACGGTTACAAAAAAACATTTTTATATAGCTCGTAGTAATGTTGTTAAAAATAATGGTCAAAATCTGATTCTGGTTTGCATTTAAAATTCACTTATTTCCATTGCATATCAATTAATGAACTTACATCCATGGAAGAAAAACAATGTGGCATGAGTTCCGATAATTTTCAGTTCTACTACATCTTCAATGTGTAAACGAGTATTGAATTTGGTGGCAGAGTATGGGAAATTGCTCGTATCAGTGCTGACATCTGGCATGTAAATACTGTTCCAAATACGTTTTCCAGCTTCTCATAAGCCTGTCAGTTTTCAGACTTTGCATCTGTGACTACACTGTCAATTTGTCTCATCCCAATGAAATAAACTATGAATATTGTAACATGTTATGGGCGAAAATGTGTAACAAGGTAGTTTTTTTAGAATAATAACTTCAAATAGCAGGAAACTTGCACGATGTAACCGGTTATATGTTGAGACATCCAACAGAAAAATATTGTTTTTGTAAAGGTAAAACTATTGGACGTACCGTAGAGTTTATGAGATTAATTTGGGGTTAAGTGTGGTTTTACTAAGAAGACAGCTGGAGATGTGCAAAAAATGTTCACAAAATATTAGTTGTCGCCTACATTGTAGCCCACTAAATCTCAGGTAATTATTAAGTTTTATTAAGTTCAGGCATTTTTCTGAAAAACAAAAAAAAAATTCAAAATTATGATATATTTCTACTCTACTTAGAACACGGATATACTAAGGGCGTAGCTTTAAAATAAGTACAACATATTTAACAAAATTGAACTAAATTGCAAAATGAGCAGTATAGCCAGTTTGTTTACATTTCTGAACGAAATGTCCTAGACCAACAAAAGTTGCATTAGTGGGTTCTGCACAGCTTACTTTCTTCATATTCAGGAGGGCGTAATGTTAAAATAAGTAGAACATATTTAAAAAACTTGCAAAATATGTTTCTTTACGTCTAATAACGTCAGAGGAATTATACCAGCCCCCTACCTAGGTGAGTCAATTTACCTTCTTTTGGTGTGTTTCATGGTTGCTTTAAATCCCTATAACCCTACACTCGTAGTTTAGTGTAAAACCCAAACATCCTAGGTTAATGTAAAACCCAACAATCGTAGGTTAGTGTAAAATCCAAAAATCCTAGGTTAATGTAAAACCCATCAATCCTAGGTTAGTTTAAAAATGTAAAATAGTGATTNGATAGAGTATTGAAGCTGCCACTGCTACTCCCCACAGTGTTACTGACCACAGCCCTCGCAAACTGATGTTCGGAAGGCTGCCGAATATTCCAGGGATTTAACTAAACAAATCTGCAGAAAATAGCTATGGAGTATGATGATTATGTAAAACAGGTACAGCAAAAGCTATAAACATGCTATAAAGAAGCAAGAGTACAGTTAATAGCAGCAAAACTCAAAACTAAAGCAACAAATTCCAAGGAGGTGATTCCATCTTACTACATGACAAATCAGTGAGAAGGGGTAGGTCAAAGAAACTTTCTAGTCAGTGGATCGGACCCTATATACCATAAGAAAAGTATATGGTGATAATTGCTCCTTGCAGTTAAAAAGACGCAAAGTATTGAAAGTACACGCAAATAGGCTAAAACCATTGTTTTGATTCATTCTGTTTTAGGGTTGCAGTTAGGCAAGATTATTCTGTTGATCTGCGTAATAAGGCTAAATGTGAAAACTAAAAAAATAAAATAATCACCAGGACTCTACTACCATGATGTAGGAACTATGCAATTATACAATTCAGATTGAAAACTTGTCTCTATGTACTTATAAAAATATTAGTCAATTATATATTTATTATCAGGTAGCATTATTAATATAGTAAAGTTACAGAAAAAAAGTGTAACAATTATATTTTTAACAGATAGGAACAGACCATACTGCAAATCTAATATTAGGAATTATATGAATAAGCTAAACAAAATAAACAGAACTAAGACAACTGTAAATGGTAATTATTAAGTTTAAGGGCTTTTCTGTAAAAATAAAAGTAATTCATGGACAATGATATATATACACTCTACTAATGATGCAGAACACAAATATTCTAGGGGCATTAACGTCCGACTAATTTCGTAATATGTGCCCACCTAACCTAACAGGACCTAACCCCACGATGAGTGAATCACTATTTTACATTTTTAAACTAACCTAGGATTGTAGTGTTTTAAACTAACCTAGGATTTTTGGGTTTTACACTAACCTAGGATAGTAAGGTTTTACTCTAACCTAGGATGTTTGAATTTTACACTAAACTACGAATGTAGGATTGTAGGGCTTTAAAGGAACCGTGAAACACACCAAAATAAGGTAAATTGACTCACCTAGGTAGGGGGCTGGTATAATTCCTCTGACGTTAATAGACGTAAACAAACATATTTTGCTAGTTTTTTTTAATATGTTCTACTTATTTTAACATTACGCCCTCTTGAATACGAACAAGGTAAGTCGTGCAGAACCCATTAATCCAACTTTTGTTGGTCTAGGACGTTTCTTTCAGAAACTTAAAGAAACTGGCTATACTGCTCATTTCGCAATTTTGTTCAATTTTTTAATATGTTGTACTTATTTTTAAGCTACGGGGCGTGTTCTACGTGATTAGTAGAGTAGAAATATATCATAATTTTGAATTTTTTTTTGTATTTTTCAGAAAAGCCTCTAAACTTAATAATTACAGTAGGTTCCTCTTTGGAAAACTCTATGAGGATGCTCTCAAGACCTAGCTGTTAAGAGCTGCCCAAATTTCTTAACTCACTCGATGAGGATGATGGTGTTTGCTTTAATAGGGGCACGTAAAGAAATTAGAGACAAAACAATTAGATTTTCTAAATATAGCAAAACAACAAATGCTATGAGTTAAATCTACTCTACAAACAATAAATAAAATACTGTAAAACACAGCTTCAAATTCAGAATTGCTAACAAAACCATTACAAAGAATAACGGATCAAATAAATTTCAATGAAAAGAGTTCTTAACAAGGTTCTTATTTATCGTGATCAACGACTGTAACGGAACACATTAATACGTTAGAGCAAATTGTTACCGTCGTAAGTAGACAATACGAGCTAATACTAAGCGCTATTGCATATATAATCTCACCATCCCAAATAATCCTGCACTTCAAGCAGATACAACCCAGCTTCCTAATGACTTACCCGTGCTCATTCTGTTGAGTCAGACTCACAGACACTTACTAATTAAGATCATGGCTTTAGATGCATTTGTACATAAAAATGCATTAGGTGTGGAGATTTTTGAGCAAGTACTTGAAAGTGATGCAGTTTAATTAAATTTTTTAATATCTACAGAAATTCATAATATCAGTTTTTACAACATTATATTGTGACAAGCACAACTATTGTCTGTTTATGCCATAGAGGAGCAATGTCCCCATAGAGAGATAAAATACTTCAACAGATTATGTGTAACATTACCATTAGTCGACCATACGAAATTGAATGTCTACTGCATGTTAACCTTTACCAGTAAATATAGAAGGTAAATAAAACTGAATTCTTAGGGATTTATACTGATCAACATTTAACATTCTAGGAGCATAAGTATAACATAATGTAGCAAAACAACAGAGTACAGCTTGTTATGTGTTGGAAAATCTGGTGGATTTAGTTAATTTAAAAACCTTGAAACAAGTATATTGTGCTTATTCCTGTTTCATTCGACTCTGGTATACAATATTGAAATATGGGGATTATAAAAGAATAATAACATTACAAAAAAAAAAGGCAATACGAATTATAACAAGAGGCAAGATATTATCTGGTTGTAGAAAAATTAAAAAAATAGGGTATTCTGACATTTATAAATTAATACATTTATACAATATTAATTTATTTCTATAAAAAAACCAAGCAATTTTTTTCAAAAAAAAAAAAAAGATATATGTAATCATGACACTTGTGGGAAAAATTAATTTAGGCATTCACAACAGAATACTACCAAATTTGAAACTGGGAATCAATATGAAGGTAGAATAATACTCAATATGATTCCTGAACAATTTTTAAGGTTTGGTAATGTTAAAAAGTTAAGACATTAATAAAAAATTTAATTAATACAATGCACTTTCCAAATTCTAAAAAAGTATTTGGAGCAAATTCAAGATCTTTGTGCTACATTTTGTAACAGTACAGTTAATTTTACCTAAGTGATATTATGATGAAATTAATTATTTTACTAACATAATTATAAAGGATCTGATTTGTTATTAATAAGCTTATAAAGCTTAAAGTTTATCGCAAAATTGTTTTACTAATTGTAAAGTTTTTCAGGTTGCCATTTTATTTTAAGGTACGCCTATATTGTTAATGATTGTACTATTACGAGATGCCTGAAGGGCGTATTTGAGTTCGTGAAGGATGGAGGTCTTAATTTAAAATAAAAGAACTAAATTTGATTTTTAATTTATTCACACAGCTATTATTTAAAGCACAATGCTATCTATCTATCTCCACTATTACTCAATTTCTCAGTGTGCGCAGTATTCAATGCCTATCTCAACCATAATCAAAGTCCTTCTCAAAGTCTGTTTGGTTATAGTCAATTAACTCACACTCATCATTAGCACATGTTAAGTCTGTCTGTTGCCATCATTTGTAATGCCTTTCACTCACGCATCCAGTCCAATAGTTCAGCCTGCTAGTCGCACTCATCACTGTTCTGATGCTCGCAGTCGCAAATTTTCCTTCCACTGATCACTTTCGGCACTATTCGTAGCTCGTCGTCTATCGCTTAACGTCGCACAATCGCCCAGACTCCAGACACTCATAAACTACTTGCTCGGAGGCCCGTCGCTGCTTATACATCAGTCACCCTGATCATCTGGAAGGTTCAACACACCCCAAGTCACATGCTGAGAGAAACTAGGTCAGTAAACCAGAAAATTCTTCATATAAACGCAGAAATTCTATCCGCGAAGGCCTGAAGACCACGAGCTGCCAATGGGTTATCACGGCGCCATCTAGAAGAATGCTCAACAGAATGTCTTTATAGCTTCAAAACCTGAATGATTATCCTAGCCTGTCATTCAAACTTTCCTTTATGACTCGCTGCCCGATATCATATCACTACTCTGACCTTCCCACACTCTTTGCTCGTTCGGGCGAAGCAAAGCACCGACACATAACAACATGGCGTTACTAATTGTTTTATGTATAATATTTTATACATTTCTATAATTTGCTATGTGTTTTGAAAATGTATATTGATAAGCTCTATATTCCTGAGAATTATCTCATATAGGAAGCTAAGGAGTATAAATATATGAGAATGAATGAATGTAGGAATGAATGAAAGAATATTTTTTTTATGTGACCAAGCAGACATTAAAAATTTGAATGGTGTGCTGAAGTTGGAGTAATTAGAATTTCTCTGGATATGTACAACTTTGGAGTTACAACCAATTTTTTTTGTCATATACTCTGACTAGGTATTTAGTACATCACAGTGTTTCCAGAAAGTGAATTAGCAGTGGACAGTGATATTGTTTCAATATGACACTCTATTTGGACATTCACTGGAAGTACAAATTATAATAAGGTGCAATGTTAATGTTAAGAAACTTTTTTGGAAAGCCACATTGTTCGAATTGAGTTATTTGTGTTACGGTAACTCTTTTGCAAGTTTACAAATAATTGTTGACTTACACTGTTTCACCATTACAAGTACATGGGTAGAGCTTGCCATTTTCTCTACATGACATTGCGGATTGTTCATGCTTCCTGTCACGAGGCAAGTATTTTTAGTAGTTAAGTTGTTTTTTTTTAAGTTGCAGGATCATACTGTTACGTGTCCGCTGCTTTGTCCCCGAGAGAGCGGAAAAGAAGGACAGAGTAGTGATATGGTAGCGGGCGGCAAGTCACAAGGGCTGTTGGAATGACAGGTGAGTGATAATACAAGAAAAGTGTACCGCAGCGATAAATCTTTTGCGGCTCGTGCTCTCCTGAACTCCAGTTGATTAAATTTCCGCTTTTGTCTGAAAAATGTTCTCAATTAATGACAGAGTTTCTCTTAGCGTGACTCAGGGTGCGGCAACCCTTCCAGGTCAAGGCTAGCGACTATAAAAGAGCATCAGGCCTGCGAGTTGGGAGTTGACGAGCGTCTAGAGTTTTAGTGATCGAGAAGAGAAACGAGCGGCGAGAGAAGTGATCAGCAGGAAGAAAATCTGAGACTGCTAGCATTGGTGCAGTGAAGGTGTGACTGGCAGGCTGAACTATTGGACTGGATGCGTGAGTGAAAGACATTACAAATGATGGTAACAGACAGACTGAACATGTGTTAATGATGAGTGTGAGTTAATTACCTATAACCCAACAGACATTGAGAAGAACTTTGATTACGGTTGAGATAGGCATTGAATACTGCGCACACTGAGAAATAAAGAGTAATAGTGGAGATAGATAGCATTATGCTGTAAATAATAGCTGTGTGAATAAATTAAAAATCAAATTTAGTTCTTTTATTTTTAATTAGGACCTCCATCTTTCATGAACTTGGATACTCCATTTTGGCATCAAAAACACTATTTAACAAGAACGAAAGTTTGGTGCTTGAATATGCAAAATTTGGGGGTGTGCAGCACCCGCCCCTCGAGGAGTGGGGGGATGCCACCTCCCATTCAAATGTTACATCCATCCTCTTTCATTCCATTCTCAATCTCCTACCCCTCTCCCCATGGACGAGATTGTGTTTGACAAGGGGGAGCTTTCTGACACTTCCAATTTCCAACCGTGTGCCCGTTTCCGCTCCATTCATCCTAGACATTTGTAGTATGGCCCCAAGGCATCTCTTTAGAGGGAGTTTCACCCAGCACAGGGATTTTTGAACATTTTGAGTTTTTTGGGTAGGGGGAACGTCATTATTTGATTCTCTGTATTTCCGAAACTGTTCAATGTACAGTGTTCCAATTAGGCATGCTCACTAACTCCGTCAGTTTCCATCGCCTCATGGATTACTGTCGACCACACCTTAACTGTAAAATTTTAAGAGGGTCGAATTTCAAATTTTTGTACCTCCAAATGAGTTTGGACGACAGTGACAAGTTGCCCACTGTTAAGGCAATGGGCATCTTTGACAATTTTTAATTTTTTCTGATTTTAAGGGAAGAGTAACACTCGGGAAACATGAAATCTGGTGGTGCACAGCACCTCCCCCTTAAGGGGCAGGGGGGTCTCTGACCCCCCTCCCTCCATCAACCCTTACATCCTTCCTCTTTCCCTTTCCCCACCACTTGGAAGAGAGCATTTTAGTTTGCATGCCATTCCCGTGCTGTTCGGTCTAGGCACTTGAAAATTGGCAGGGGTGCATATCTTATGGCAAACCTTCATACAGCCAGAGCATTTTCAATAAATTTGACATTTTAAGGGGAGAAAGGGGCTATTATTAAATTTGCTACATTTATAAAAAGGTTCGATGTAAGCCTACAGCATTCAAATTTGGCACACTCCTTAACCCCGTTGGTTTCCATTGCCTCTAGGAGTACAGACAACCCCACTTTAACTGTACAATTTTAATTTGAGCTTGAATTGCTAATCACTATATCTGTGGAAAGGTTTGAGCTATGGTGACTGCTTTCATCTGTTAAGTTGGCTACTGCAGGTTATGTTGACATCTTCATGCACACATTGCCAGATTCACCCAACTGCAATTTTAAGGGGGTCAAATTAAAAATTTTTGTACCCACAAAGCAATTTTTTGTACATTTATCATCATTTGATTAATTTATCTCTCCACCTCCCTATTTGTTCTATGTCTTCCTGCAAATTATTCTCCCCACCCAACTCTGAATAAAGCACACAATTGTCCGCTAATGACGGGACTCTGTAGGTGTGGTGCTCAAGGCCTCCATCTGTTAAGATGGTAGGCATCTTTGACCATTTTACATTTTTCAAAATTTTAAGGGGGCCATGTTTAAAAGATTAATGCTTGGAAAACATGAAATTTGAGGGCACACAACACCTCCCCTTAAAGGGCAGGGGGACTCCACCTCCTTTAACCCCTTACATCCCTCCTCGCACCATTCCCCTACTCACCACCCACTTTCACTTTCTATCAAGTCCATGGCTCAATTTTGCCTTTACCAAGAGCCATCCAAAGACCTGGAATAATGGTGGATGACATGTAAGGTTGTTTGCGGAATTTTTACAGACTCAGATTTGCATGAATTCACTTTCCTGGAGTTATACGTGGATGTATCTAACATTTGTCGTGGTGGAGGTTGGTTGGTGCTGATTTAATTTATATTAGTGATCGTATAAATTGGTTTGTTGGGCACCATGAGAAATTTTTTGGAACAGTGTGGAGAGTTATGTGTGTAGTGGCAGATAAAGCAAGAAAGATGCGTGGGAAAAAAAAAAAAAAAAAACTACTACGCTTGGTTTAGATTCATTTTTTGAAAATTCAATGTAAACTAAAATGTACTGAAGTTGAGATCTATTAGTAGAAGGTCAGAAGCGAGATAGAGTGGATGTGTTTCTTGCGATTGTGAGTTGTGACGTCCGGATCCCTACCGTGCGAAGGCTCGTGATTTAAGATTGGAGGGTGCAAGAACGAGTGCTTCTGTGCGTAATATTCATCTATGTGGCAGGTGTTACTTTATGATTTAGAAGATTGTGGTGTTTTGTCGATTGAGGTGAGATGCACTGCAGTTGAATGGGTCGCCTACCTAGGTGAGTTGATTCATAGATTTCCAGTGTGTTTATAACTGTTACTAAAACCCTAAAATCCTAGCATAGTGTAAAACCCTAAAATCTGAGGTTAGGCTAAAATCCTAGCGTAGTTTAAAACCCTACAATCCTAGGTTAGTTTGGAAAACCCTACAATCCTAGGTTAGTTTAAAACCCTACAATCCCAGGTTAGTTTTAAAATGTAAAACGGTGGTTCACTCATCGTGGGGTTAGGTTCAGTTAGGTTAGGTGGGCACATATCACAAAATTAGTCGGACGTTAATGCCCCTAGTATATTCGTGTTCTGCATAATTAGTAGAGTAGAAATATACCACTTTTCGGGGGGTG
>NQII01000939.1:487678-516197 GCA_002778355.1 Clitarchus hookeri
GGGGGTTACAGAAAAGCCCCTACACTAGATAATTACCAGTAATTATTATGACGACGCTGGGTATTTTCAGATGGAAAATCCCAGCGATTGTGGAAACGTCCACCCTGTTAAAAATTACAAAAGAAAAATTACAACTTAAAAAATTATTACAACTAATACCAATTACAAAAATAATTGAGAAATAATAATTATATTTGTGGGTTGGAAAATTTTTGATATTTAACTAAACCCTATAAAATTGATGGGTGTTTACATGGCATAAACTAATTACTGTTAACTAATACGAGGCAGAAAATAATAATTAAGAGAAAATAAAAATTACAGACTTACATTAATATAAATAATTCTGAAATTAAAAAAAATGAAAATTCTATACCGCATATGTTATACATTTTCCATACTCTTCAGCATTTGTCATATCTTTTTAAAATGTTTTTTTTATGTCTTTTACACTACAACTTCCTTGATATTCCTAGCCCCCTTCCCGTTTGAATTTGTTATGCGAATGTAACAACATGCCTAAGCAATTATGTTTCAGCATGATTAGCCTTTTTCCAGAAATTCTTTTTAGGTTAATTTCAGGGTAATTATCTATTTTAGGGGCTTTTCTGAAAAACACAATAAAAAAAAAAATNAAATTCTTTTTAGGTTAATTTCAGGGTAATTATCTATTTTAGGGGCTTTTCTGAAAAACACAATAAAAAAAAAAAATTATGATATATTTCTACTCTACTAATGATGCAGAACACGAATATACTAGGGGCATCGCTTTAAAATAAGTGCAACATATTTTAAAAAATTGAACAAGTTTGTGAGATGACTGTTTCTGACAGTTTGTTTACGTTTATGAACGAAACCTTTTATGCCAACAAAAGTTGTTTTAATGAATTCAGCATAGCTTACCTAGTTGATATTGAAGCGGCCGTAGTGTTAAAATAAGTAGAACATATTAAAAAAAACTTGCGAAATATGTTTGTTTGTGTCTATTAACGTCAGAGGAATTATACCAGCCCCCTACCTAGGTGAGTCAATTTACATTCTTTTGGTGTGTTTTACGGTTCCTTTAAATCCCTGCAATCCTACATTCGTATTTTAGTGTAAAACCCAAACATCCTAGGTTAGTGTAAAACCCAAACATCCTAGGTTAGTATAAAACCCAAACATCCTAGGTTAGTGTAAAACCCTACTATCCTAGGTTAGTTTAAAACCCTAACATCATAGGTTAGTGTAAAACCCAACAATCCTAGGTTAGTTTAAAAATGTAAAATAGTGATTCGCCCATCGTGGGGTTAGGTTTTGTTAGGTTAGGTGGGCACATATTACGAAATTAGTCGGACGTTAATGCCCCTAGTATATTCGTGTTCTGCATCATTAGTAGAGTAGAAATATATCATAATTTAAAATTTTTATTGTGTTTTTCAGAAAAGCCCCTAAACTAGATAATTACCAATTTCAGAAATACCCCTACTCTTCATAGTTACAAAAGATGGTAACAAAATTATAGGATTTAATCCGCTAATGTATACAAAAACATTTTCCCTGCGATACATTGCTCTAGATAATAAATTATTATTTTTATTATGTCATTAAATACACAAGCATTCATTCCCAATTCCGAAACGTTTAAGACCAGTTATTATTAGTAACATTGGCTCTACACGTTACACCTACATCATTTCGTGGGTTAAGAATTTTATATTTAAGCTTACAACTTGCCGCAAATTTTATTTTTCCTGCACCAACATATGCAAGTGAAACCATTGGCTAATTCATTTTATTGAAACATGTAAGTATGCCTGTCTAAATTTGTCAACAACGGACACAAGAGTAAGTGAAGAATACAAAGGAACACACATGCAAGAACCCACTAATGATGGAAACTGCAAGGCAAATTTGTACCCGAGACAAATTGCAACCAGCAACATAAAAGTAACACTGCCAAGTCACCATGGCATTATCGCTGTTATCCCAATCCCACATCGACAGTTTTCATCTACATTACTGATGACACCCGCTGCTGAACGATAAATGGGTGGTGGATTGCATAGGTAACTTCCTGAGGGGGAGAAAACAAAGAATGAAAATGCAGGGATTCCTTGTCGGAGTGGGGTGGAAAGATTTGGGCGTCTCAACATCAGGTCTTGAGAGCAGATGAGGGTGAAACGCGGTAGTATGGAGCAGTGCCGAAATGCAATGGCGGGGGAAACAGGATATCCCAGAGAAAACCTACGGACCAGCGGCATCATCTGGCATGATTTCCACATGCAAAAATCTGGGCATGACCCTGCTGGGAATCAAACCCGGTTCAGCTAGATGGGGGGAGGAGTAGCCTGACCCCTACATCACTACGGCCTTTCCTTGTCGGAGGAAGGTAGGTTACATCTGGGGTTCCACGTGGCAGTGTGCTGGGTCTCTCTTTGTTCACCATTATGGTTTATGACCTGGGAATAATGGTGGGTGGGGAGAATAATTTGCAGGACATAGAACAAATAAGGAGGTGGACAGGAAAGAATACAAATAACATTAATACATGAAAAACAAAGACCGTAAGGTTCACCAGACAGAGTGGCAGGTATGAAGGAACTTACAAATGGCAAGGGGAGGAGATATAAGCTTCAGAGTGCAAGTACCTAGGGGTGGTGATTAAGAGGGATCTTAGGTGCAAAAAGCAAGTACAGAGAGTGGTATCGAAGAGGAGAAAGGCTTTGATGATGCTGGGAAGGGTCTTGAAGGGGGTTAGTGGGGAGGTAAAGGAGAAGGTTTATAAAGCTATGTTTGAGCTGATAATAGGATTTGCAGCCACAATTTGGGACCAATATGTGGAAGAGGAGATATGGGAACTGGAGAAGGTGCAAAGGACAGTGTGGTGGATTAAGGGTAAATGGGGAAGGCAGAGGCGAGAAAGCGAGGATGAAAGGAATTTCAGGCCATCCTTAATGATGAAGTTGGGATGTTGCTCCTTAAGGGACAGGCGAAGAGTAAAGAGGCTGGTCGGGATGTACAGGTTGGTGAATGGAGTGGGATGATGGGGGGGAAGTTAAGTGGACATTTAGCAAAGGGGCTTGTGTAGTTTGCCACGGTGTCCCAGTGACGAACTACGTAACTGGTGTTTGTAACAGGTGGTACAGTGCAACGTTGTCGCTTCGCTGCTGGCCCTGCTACTTTCAGATGCAGTCACTACAGCTACATACAACATGGCTGTCGCAGTGATAAAGTCACCCGACTGCCAAAGTTCCCCATCATTAGTATAGTGCCTGGCAGACATCTTGGCATGCAAGTTCCCTCATGCTCGCTAGTGCATAGGCTATGTCGGACCAGTCTGTAGCTGAACAATAGCAAAACAGCCCAGCAGCATATGCGCCATCCCACAAGTCCAGTCTCAAGTCTTCGGTAACAGCAGTAAGGACACACCACTGGTGTTATACGAAAATATCTTGGCAGGTGTATTTAAAATCTAATTAACTACTGAGCCAGGGCAGGTTTACCGCAACATGATTGTTTATTAAGGTGGCCTAACGTCACAGAAAGTACCAACATGAGGAAAACTTGACAAATGCATTCTATCTACCAGGTGAAAAAATCGGAAAACCCGTTTGTTTACTACTCAAAATAGTTCATTGCAAAACACCTACATTCTGCAATGCATTAGGTGACAGGTATCCATCCTTACCTGGAGGCTCCTTCATCAAATAAAAGGGTCCGCTATGGACGATAGACGGATTCTTCCCTAACGAGATCGTCGTTTTAAGTGTTCCTGTAGAATCCTGACGTGAAACAACAGGGGATCGAGCCCCTCTGGGAGACGATTTTGGTGAATATTGCTCCCCCTTTCGAAACTGATCAGCCATCATCATCTTCCTTCATCGTTTAGTGCCATCCACAAGATGTTCAACGAGCAAGTACTGTAAGCTATGAGCTCCAGCTTGTCTTCAGTGTTGTCACCACTGTTTGTTAAAAGTGTTTAGTATTTGAAGATGTGTGTTCATTAGTTAATAAAGTCAGAATGTTGCCAAAACAAACATTTAAAGGAAAGTTAACCCGCTGTAACAATTTATCACAAAACAATTTCTTTTTATAGTTTTAAATGATTTTGTTGCAACCCTAGCAGAATTACGTTAACGTATTTACAACATTCAGAGTATGAATAAAACGTCAGTTTACTGGTAATTCTGTTTGTCCTACGGAATTAATGAAAATATTATAAAAGTTATCTACTTTCCTTTTTTATTGTATATAGAATTGAGTTTAGGTCAACATTTCTTTCACGTATTTATTTTTTTGGGTTGGTCATTGTGTAGGTAATTTTAAAAATTAATTTCCCTCGGCCGTTTTAATAGATTGCATAAACAATCATAACACTGACAGGTTAAACGAGCATGGTTTTGTAATTTGCATTTACCGCAGTGAGATTCTTTAGTGTTGTACATCGTGTAGAATTTTAGTACGAAACATGGGGAAAAAGACTAAAGTTGGAAAGCAGCGTAAAGATAAGTACTACAAACTCGCCAAGGAAACTGGTGAGTACACGAGACAGTTTTATTACAACACCCATTTATTCGTGTAGTAAAGTTGGGTAATTATTCAGAGTAGCGGCTTTTCTGAAGGAAATGCAAGTACACAAGCCGCATGCCGTGGGTAGACCCAGCTCACAACCACTTGATGTTCAGTGATCGTAGGTTAGGTTCGGTTAGTGACTGCCAGTTCACAACCACTTTGTTGGTTTTTTGCTCCAAATGAGAAATTTGAGCAAGTAAAGGTGCATGTGCAATATATTTTTTTTGGGCATGTGGGCTGGAGAAGGTGAAAAAAAAAAGCAGTGAGGTGGGCTAAAAGTAGCAAGAAGGTAGAGGCTATAAGGTAAAGATGAAAGGAATTTTATGCCCCCAAAGGGACAGGTCTAGAGTTGAAAGGCTGGTCAGGATGTACAGGGTGGGGATGAAGGGGGCTGAGCTATTTAGGAAGAGACTTGAGAGAGAAACAGGATGAGGTAATGAAGTGCTTGCCACAAGGCGATAGCCCAACTGCAAGTTGAAAATTATTGTTATTATTAATCATTTTTAGGTATGTAGATCTACATTTAACTTTTATTCATGAATACGAATGTAGAATTGATAACCATCTGTAGTTTTTTTTTACGAGTGTTTTTACTCACGGTAGTTTGCTGTTCAGTTTATTGAAGGAGTCTTGGAGATGTAGTGGTCAGACCACTTGTCTCCTGGTACAGATAACTGGGTTGAATGCCCGGTGTAGTCAAACCCTGAAGGTAACACTGTAGAAATAGTCGTTGGCTTTTCGTGTAATACTACCACTTTCCTTTTCACTGCATTCCATCACTTCCCCATCACCCGAATGTAACCCTGTTGGTGTTAAGGTGCTTAATGACTTTAAGGATTGACCAACTTTCTATCAATCACTTTTTTTTTTTAACCATGTGTTGTTACTGTTAAAGGGTACTTAGCCATGCAGTTAATTGTTTTCAATAATTACTGGCCTGGATTTTGACAGAATATGTCAACAACACAAGTAGGAAAGTGTGTATGTCCATTTAAGAACAGATAAAGTGAAATGGCATCCTTATACTTATTTGCAATGTGTAGCATTTGTCGATTCACGTTATTGAAGTGTGCATACAAAGTTGGAAACACACACCACACTAATATACATACAGTTTGTTAGTGCAAAGTAAGTTGAATGGCATCATCAAGTTGGTGAAGATTTCACACGTCCTGATTTTAGAACAAAAAGTAATTTTCCTAATATACCAGTTCAGTGGTAGGTAATGTTAGACATTCATCAGAAAAAAGTTACAAAATTATTAATGCCATGCCACAGTGGTCTCGTTTATTCAAGATAAACTTATTGGCTATTTAGTGTGTGTATGTGGTGGTGGGGGTAATGTAAAGGTAAACTTTTTATAATAGCCTATAGTTAGGGACATTTGATTTCCACGAAAATGTTTATGACCGTGCTAGACTTCAATATCCTACATTCACAACTTCCTTTGGTTATTGGCCGCGTTTCTACGTGAGAAGGCGTGTTCCTAATTGACTGGGGGCCAATCGTAATGAAGTATTCCGATAATGAATTGAGGCACGTGGCGTTTAAAATTGTCCAACCATGAGAGTGCATATGAACAAAAGTGTTTTGTAGTACAACTGGTCTTGAAATCTTTTCTCGAAAAACACCTGTCCCTACCTGTAGTTGTATTTCAACCCTGAAGATGCCTGCGGCAATGCGTGGTGAGACATACTTCACCGCTTTGATGTCGCTCATCCTTGAAAGCAACAATTGTGACAGTGGCCACAAAAGCCTTGCATGCAAAAGCATTTTATTGCAAGAATTTTTTTGTAATTAATTTTCTTTGTATGCTTGAAGGTTTCAGATCCAGAGCTGCATTCAAACTGATCCAGCTGAATCGCAAGTTTGAGTTTCTCCAGAAGTCGCAAGCATGTGTGGACCTGTGCGCCGCACCAGGAGGCTGGATGCAAGTTGCGAAACAGAGCATGCCAGTTTCAAGTATCGTGATAGGTACAGACACTTGAATTTTCTGTATGCCAGTGTGACTTTGGTAGCCGTGTGTTTTGCACTTGAGACTCAGCCTCACGTATTATGTAGAAATTCTCTTTTTGTGTCATAATTTCAGTTTCAGACGTATTATTAGAAATGTTTGACTATAGAAAATTTACTATTTACTAGTTCTTTAATACTTCTGTATCTAATTTTCATGGTGTGTTATTTCCTCCTTGAAAAAAAAAAAAAAGCAAAAAGTTATTAATAAAATATAAATATGTTCCTGAATTTTTGCAACTAGCAGATAACAAATGAAAATTTAGCATAAAAATATTAATCAACTTGTAAAATGTAAATTTTCTGTAATCTACAGTGTTGGTAATTACTCTGAATCCGAAATTATGACGCGTAAACAAAGAATTTCTGCAAAAGAGGTGAAGCCGAGCCTTAAGGGTTATGCCTGCCTGCAGCTATTTTGTGCATTTGAGGCGTCGAAATGCATTAACTATAACACTGACTCTTGCTCACTTGCCACTTGACTTATCACCTCTATGCGTAAGGCGCTCAGTCTTTCTCTCTGTCGCATGTGGGAATCGTGCCGGATGATGCCGCTGGTCAGCGGGTTTTGTCTCAGGGATCTCCAGTTTCCTCCGTCCTTTCATTCCGACGCTGCTCCATACTCATCTCGCTTCGCCCTCGTTGGCTCTCAAGACCTTGATGTTAAGAGCCGCCCAAATCTCTCCACTACACTTTCTGTCTGCGACTTGACTTTAAGCTGTGACCCTTATATTTTTATGGCACACTAATAAAGACAAATGCACAATGCATATCTAAAGACAACTGTACAGTTTCTGTATAGAAAATTATGCTGCCAAAACTGACCTTGAGCCATTTTCACACCTACAAGAAAATAATCCTTGGTGTTGAAATGACAACTTGAAACTTTCCTTACTTGCCTTTTGTGTTTAGACACCACAATATTAAAATATCCATACATTTTTTAATCACATGTTTTCTACCAAACCATTGCAGCAACACACTCCACGCGTCAGCTAGGCTGGGTCCTTAAATGCTAAAGGTGGCATTATCTATTGATTGTCCCAAACTGACTTGGGTATTAGTGCTATCTCAGTGCACATAAGTTAAATGCCATGTTAGAGATTGGGCTGCTATAATTTTGTGAAAGGAGGTTGTTACAGTGGACTCTCTATATACAGAAAAACCATGTTCTGATAAACCATATCCACGGTTAATTTTTCTGTGTTCCCGGCAAAACTCCTATATAAATAACGATAAAGCTACCCGCTTTTATTGTTTAACAGATATTGCATAGACGGAAATCCGTCCCGTCACCTAAGATTTCCCGCGACAATAGTTTTTTAAGCTGGTTGTTTATGCAAACGTATAGTAACTGGGCGTGTGAAATACATCACGCGCACTGCCGTTTGTCACTTCTCTGCAGTGCGTGGTCTACCCTGTTCCCACCTTGCCTGTGGCCCGGTGGGAGTGTGGCTTGCTACCTCCCCTTACACGCCTGACGAGAGGGGAAGCAGTTACCTAGCAACCAGCATGGCGACCTTGCATTCTCTCTCTCTCGCTCACATTCGTGTACACCCCCACGCTCAAAATAGTTCCACCAATCATCAATAGTATTTCAAAGCAAATGGTTTCGCCTGAAAATGTTACGCAATACTTTTTAACGAGGAATTATTATTTGCAAAGAGGTTTTCTTTTATGATTATAGGCAGTTTTTTCCCGTAAAGTTCTTGTTTAATTGTACATGGCTTAAAATCAACATTATTTTTTAAAACAAAGTATTAATTTAACTTAATGGCCAGCATCTTCGCGAATAAAATGATTTGCCAGAAGCATATACGTGACCTCCCCTTGTCATTAAAAATTGTTTGAACATCAAGCGACTTGTAATGCCAAGTGTAAAGTTAATTTTAAATATCTTTGTGCGGGGAAATCTGAGAATTTATATTAATTATTTGTAATAGACACATGTCTATTTTGAATAAAGTGATATCCTGTAAAGGCCTATTCGATGCATTTTGTCGTCTAATAATGGGTAAGCACCAAGCCCGAGTGCAGCGTTACTCGCGACAGGTGTAAGTGTATGGGGAAATCAGAGGCAATTACTTTAAAAGACCGACATTTGCCACGCGTGCAATGTGGCGGCATGGAGGAGGTACCTTGTTTCACTCCACCACCACTCCTCCGTCACGCCTGCCGTGAACACACTGTCTGTCTATCATCTCTCTGTACACTCTTAGTTGATTGAGTGCACACAGGACATTCAAAATTTGATTTGCTTTCTGTGTCATATTATTTTCATTTTCAGAGGGTTTGAAAGTGTTAGGTCGGCTTGCATTCAGTGTCGGGTGAATTATGTACGGTATTTTTTAGATGTTATATTCTTTATTCAAACGAGTTGAGGTGAAATTATTTTTTAACGCATTATTTACAGTAATACTTTATATAAAAATGCCCATTTTTATTGCATTTACTAGGTAAACTTTATTCGCTGATAATGTGCAGCTCTCATTATACTCAACATGAAGTCTAATAAGGTTAGAAGTTGTATTTTATTGATATACATGTCAGAACCCTCATCTACTGAAATCCCACATCTATAGAAATGTTGTGACAGTTCTGTATAAAAAAAAGTTCCCTTTGTACCTCACAGCGAGCTTTCTGCATCCCAGTGCCATCTTGTGGACACTTCTGGCACTATTTTTTGATCTATTATTCCTCCTGCCCCACTCTGTTCGTGGCATCATTCTAAATTCTTCTCCGGCCACTGGTAGATGCAATTTGCAGCCATAAAGAAAATTAGTGGTATTTTTGGCAGCTTATAGTTGCACAGAGAGCTATTTTATTCTCTTTGAGTATGTGGATTAGCCTGCAAGAGATAATTGTAGGATATTACAGGTAATGTGTTTTTGGAGTTGGTGACCACAGACTGTAGATACCTGCATTTATTTCTACGTTCTACGGGTAAATTTGTTTACCAACGGTTTTGTTTCTACGTAACATGTTTGTTCACAATCACTAATTATTTTGTTTTTTCTCGTTTCTTTGGTTGTAGAGGGTTTTAACTTTTAGTTGAGTTTACCTTGCTTCTCGTTCATCTTCCCATTTGGCTGACTCTGCAAAATTGACTAATTTCCCCAGCTTCCTTGGGTCAAACCCAGCTTCACTTCTGTTTCCTGAGATGTTTGGACTATTTACGCTGAGTTGGCTGAATGCACAATTAAATTAACCTTATTTTCCAAAATTTCAACTCCAAGGGGTTTCTGAACACTCTTGTGTGTCATACAAAACTAGTAAATAAGTAGGATGTAGAAAAAAAATTTTTTAAGGACTTTTAAAGTGATGAAATAAAAATTTATTCGTGCAGAAGAGATTTTGGACTGGCGAGTAATTGAGACCAAAAGATTAGTGTAAAATAACTTTAGGCCCCAGTTTAACGTATTTATCTTACTTTTTTATTAGTCAGTTTTCTGTTTTTTTTTTTTTTATAAGTATTGTGGAATCATACTTTTGTGTAGCATTTTTTGTATAGTTTCTAATGGCACAATATCACAGTACCACAGTTGTGTGATGAGCCTAGCTTGTAGTGGGCTTCCGCCATTTAGAAGCCAAGCTGAGCTGTGTTGTGCTCAGGGGTGAGCGAATGGCAGGGCAGGGAGCATGGCCCATCACCCAGCAGAACGTGATGCATGAACTTGCCTCAGATAGCAGTCTAAGTGATATCTTTACAAGGTAACTACTTGTTCTCATCCCCTTATGCATTTACCATTACTGAGTAGAAAAACTCTGAATACGAGGCAGTACTTGATGCGTGCCGCTACGCCAGCTCAATTACGACGTGCCCTCTACTAGGGACAGGTTGATCCGGATGCGGCGGCCACCCTTCCTTGACTCCAGCGCCGGAGACGTGTGCTAGAGTGCGCCCCATCTTCGCCTCTCTCCAAGCACCACAGGAGTCAGGTGGCCATCCCACTTTCACGCCCTCGAGAGACATCTTTTTGAGGGAGTGATAATTTGGGTCGACCAACACCATCAAGAGTAGTCCCCAGTAAGAATACAGCCGGGTAAATTACTGTAGCGAGGAGGTCACAGTGCACCAGTAGCCCCTTGCGTGCCCCCCTTCATTTCATGTTTACGTCCCTGTGCACGTGTTGTGCGTGAAGTGTGTGTGTGTGTGTGTGTCATTGACCTGTAAAAATGTAGGTCGTGTAAAGCCAGTGTCTAAACTCGCTAATTTACAGCACCTGTAAAACTAGAGCTCTGTTTTTAGCTGAATCGAGCATGGCTACCCACACCCCTCCCAGGGTGAGAATGGACTCGTCTACGACGAGTCATCTGCTGCCACTCTTTAATTCACTTAAACGAGGGTGCAATAATATTTTATAATTGCTTTCAAATAGTGCCAAGGGTATCAGTAACACGTTCAGATGAGCAACAGACTGGGAAATGCAGCGCCAGACACAATCCAAATTACATTGCTGAATAAATCTGATACCAATATAGGTAATACTTACACGTAATTTGCTTACGCAAATTAAAGTAAAAAGGTTTATTGTATCTTTTAACTAGGGTAAGTGTATTTGTGCTTATATGTTTTTGTTATTTAAGTGTGCATGTATTTTCCAAACTCACTGGCGTACATTTGAGGGGTGATCTTGGTGGATTCTGCCATGTTGTAGCAGTTGGCTTTGAGCGCTTACCGAGAGCGGCCACGCGTCACCTGTCCCTGCGACTTCAACTTTTTGCACCTGTCACTTTCCATAAGTAATTAATTCTTCCCTGGAACTAAAGTTCACTTCTTTTTCGCTTTAACCGGGAGACTGTGCTGCTCCCAACCTCGTCAGCTCAAATTGTGCCGGGGACGTTACTCATTGTAATCCATTATAATGGCCATGTGCCGTGTTACAGTATAGGCGAGTAGCGCGCCATAGCCGCTACACCTATGCCAGTGCCTTGTAAGAGGGTACTACAGTGAGTAAATTCAGTACAATCTGAACTGTGTTTGTCTTTATTTCACTGTCGGCTGCTTCATGACCGTTTTTAATTATGGGTACTCTACCCACTGTTACCGCAATCCTAAAACGACATATCAACCTACTGTGTTTCTGGCGTACGAGATGGCCATTCAACAATCTCACTCGACAGTTAGTGGTGTATGAGAGGGCCAACACTCTCGTTCAGTTAGGCGTAACGCATCATGACGTCACCTCGTTGCGGAGTGATCTCAAGAGAGACACGTGGGCAAACAGCCTGCACCCTAAATAAGTCTTGTGCTTTGGCATTTTTTTTAAATTTTAATTCTCTAATTACTTCTGAAATCGTGGTACCGTAAGTCTAACCTTCCTTCTGGCTCCTGAGACCAGGACATCCCATCATACTTATGAAGTTTTATTCAGTTAGTATTTTAATAGTTTTGCTACCATACATTTTTCGTGAGTACTGCCTGTAGTTAATTTCAATTTCAAAAATAATAAATAAAATATGAAGTGAATTATCAAGATATTTATCAGTAATTTTGAGTGTCCGGGAAAGAGTGGTTGATGCAAGGAATGTACATTATTACAATTGTCTGAGACTGTGATTCTGGAGAATGTGACACAATAGAAGTATTGCAAGAGATTTGGATTTTTGTCCATATTTGTTGTGATTAGTGAACTATAAAAATGTAATAGATTGTGTTAACACTGTAAACTAATTGAGTGACACTTCGTTGATTTGACCGACATCAGCATCAGCTCATTTTTCACTATTTTATGGTTCATCTTGTCGAGTAACTGTTATTAAAACTTTTTTTGTTGTGTTAGGTGTGGACCTGTTCCCGATAAAACCCATTCCTGGGTGCATCTGCATCCAAGAGGACATAACCACCGACAAGTGTCGTGTGGCGTTACAGCGGGAACTGCAGTCGTGGAAGGTAGATGTCGTTCTTAACGACGGTGCTCCCAATGTCGGTAAGAACTGGATTCACGATGCGTACCAGCAGTCGACGCTGACGCTTGCTGCTCTGAAGCTGGCGACGAGCGTCCTCAGGACCGGTGGGTGGTTTGTCACTAAGGTGTTCCGCTCCAAAGACTACCACCCGCTGATGTGGGTCTTCAAACAACTGTTCAAGAAGGTATCGTTGTGTTTTCTGATAATGTGAATTAAGCTGCGGGCTTTCCTTTGTCATTTCATTACAAGTGTAAATTGTTACTTGTGATACTTTATTGTGGATGCATGTCATACAAATTATGTATCAGAATATTGAAACATATGTACTGCATGGTAACATAGATTTGAACAAGAATACCAGTGCAGTTTGGTTAAGCACTATAACAAAGTTCTTCTGTAAACCAACTAACATTATACTTGTGCATTTGACAGTTTAAGAGCAGATTTATTTTCCCTCTTTCTCAAGGTAGTAGTGATAAAAGTATTGGGCTATAAAAGAAATTTCTTGGTAATTTTATTTAACTTTTGCAGCAAAAAAAAAAGTGGGTGTGTGCACTTATGTACGCGGGTTAGAAGTTATACTTCTTTGGCGTGACTAAAATAAAATTTTAGCACATAACCTCAAATGCTGGTTGCTAAGTAACAGCATGTATTATCTGCTTGATTGTCATGTTCACTGTCGAATTTCGTTACACTGTGCGCGCGCAACTTCCGTTGCACACTAAACATTTACCTTCAACGCGCCAAAAAAAGTATAACTTCAAAAAGTATTTTCTTACAATTTCTGTTTAATTTGAAAATTTGTTGTATACTTTTGTATACTTTTGTATCTAATTTTCACTGTGTTATTTCCTGCTTGCAAAAAGGCAGGAACTTATTGATAAAATATAAATATGTTACTGATTTTTTTACAGCTAGCAGATAACACACAATAAAAATATAAGCGCAAAAATGCTTAACGACTCGTAAAATGTAGATTTTCCATAATCTTACATTGTCAGTAATTGTTATGAATTGGAAATTATGATGAGAAAACTATGAATTTCTGCAAAAGAGGTGGAACAGATCCTCAAAGTGATGTCTCGCTACACGTCAAATTTTTTTTTAGAAATGGGGAGGGAAAGTTTAGTTGCCAGGCAGACAAAATGCACCATGGCTAACGGGATCTGGGCATCGTCTTTACAGACGAGTGCCTGCTACTGGTGTTCTCCGACGCATATACACAGCTTGTCATCTGGGAGCCGTAGCTCCAGTGATTGACGTGGTCCAATTGCGCGTCTGAGCAGCCAGTGCCAACAACGGCGCAGTTTCGCAAATTGTGAATTTCCAGCGAAATCCTTGGAAGTTCGTTCATTTCTTTGTTGCAACACGTACATTTTAATTCACTAACTCGCGTGAAAAAGAAAAGGGAGGGCAAGATGGACACTCAAACACGGCGCAGGAAACTGCACCAGCAGGATCTGGCCGGCCAACAACTTGCTGACTTTTAAAATATATTTGCTGTTTTTATCTTGATAGAGCATTTGAAGGGCAGTGACCCCACATCCCGGTTTTTTAAATTACTGCAGACCTGCAATCATGTTGTAAACAATTTTTGCTGCAATTTTTGTATTTTTTGTATTTCTATTTCTTGTATTTTCTGGCAATGATTTTTTTTTCACAGTTTCCAAAAACTTGTGCTTATGTGGTATCTGTTTGAAACATTTGTCACTAGATCAAGGTTTTAATGTAATTTTTAAAGGGTTATTAAAATGTGTTAAGTGTTATGTATTGTCTGTCTCATATAAGTTGGTGAGATTTTGACAGTCGGTGAGTGGCAAATTCACGTATACGAAACAAACAACGTGCCATTACAAAATCCTGTGTCAGCTGATGCATGAACGAACAAAAATTAATATTACGTTGTCTGTTCTGAGTGCACTGCCGACGCACATCAGAAAAGCAGAAAATATGCGGATAAGAAAGAGTTTTTAGATTAATTAATACATTTTATTTTACGTGGTCATAAAACAGCGGTTTTTAGTCTTACAAACCAAATTTCGTGCTAAAGTAGTAATGCAGAGGAGTTCAAAATGAAATGCACATTAAAACAATCCGTATTAAAATGAAACAACTTCAAAACTTGGGAATTCTATTCACGTTGTATCCCCACTCTCCATCCATGCTATCCACACATGCTTGATAATAACTCCAAAAGCCTACAGAAATATCACAGGGTATTGTTAAATAATTTGAAGAAATGTATTTCAAACCCGTGTCGTTTCAAACCAGTACTAGGAGAAAAGTCAACTTTTAAAAAGATGGGATCAGGAGGCAGGCTAACGTGCTGCCACCTGTTGAGAAACTCATCCGGCTCACCAAAGTACTACCTGTCATGCCATGCGCGCCATCTGTCTCTCTCCTGAAGCACTAACCAGCCAGAAAAATATAGCTTTCTTGTGTAAAATAACAAATTTACGAACATATACCGATGGTTTTATTTTTCCGCGAGCTCTGTATAATTTTTAAAGCACCATGTTTTTCCGTGTATAGCGATTTGGTTTCGTAGTAATTTCTTTTGGGCCGGTAATCGTTACGTCTACGTCCATTACACTCCATGTTGTTCTGCCGCCCGCTTTGCAAAGTCGTTGGTGAGTTGGCGAATGAAAGTGCGTTGTCAACCAAGTTCCCAACACTATTTATAGTTCAATTCTTAACATATTATCTGTAACGTCCAAAGTGTGATAAGAACTACAATAACTATCTCGCAAATGTTAACCCAAATTCGCTGTCTCGGATAAATAAAAAAAGTTAGCAAATATTTAATTTTTTGCAATATTTTATATTTTTATTTTTATAACCTACAAATTTGTTAGACTGATGTCAGTCTATGAATACCTTACAGTTTGATTAGCATTACAGTACAATGGCAAGTGGATTAGCTGACAGCATTTGGATAAAAAATAAAGCCTCCATTTGACGCACCAGCTTATGGCAAAATGATACATAAACAAAAAGTAGACAATTGGCACTACTTTCGTCTAACTGTCAAAATCTTGCTAATATATATGAGAGAGACAATATTTTTGGAATAGTACTGTACATGTATTTACATAGTTTGAATTTGTTTTGTTACTGAGGGTAAATTTATGAGTGAGAACAATTTCTTTACTTTTATTGAGAATATGTATTAAATAGCATTTTTAAGATATGGTAATTTTTTTTTTTCGATTTTAGGTACATTCTACAAAGCCACAAGCATCTCGTTCAGAGTCAGCGGAGATATTCGTTGTATGTCAGTACTACCGAGCTCCTGACAAACTCGACTCTAGGTTCCTGGATCCAAAGTATGTTTTCGAGGAATTGAACGTTGAGTCGAAAAACAAACTGAGTGTTTTCCACCCGGAGAAACAGAAGAAGGCCAAAGCAGAGGGCTACCCAGACAATGTTACATCCCTGCACCACACATTGTCAGCATCCGATTTCCTGGCCAAGGAGAATGTTGTTGAAGCCTTGCAGGGTGCATGGGAGGTGTGTGGATAAGTTGAGCCTTTGTAGCTCTGTGAACTAAACCTTTAAACCCTTTCATAATTTAAATATTGTGAAACATTTTTTTGTAATTTTAGCACAGGATAATAATTTGTCAAATTTAAATGACTTAAGGTTTATTATAAGACTTCAGGTTCATAAATTCAGCCTTCAGCATTCTGTAATATTTAAGACCTTACCAATCCCTAATTTTAATAGTTGTCATATCTTCTAAAGCATTCTGAATTTGTAAAAGAAAGATAGCTGTATTTTTTGGAGAAACCTTTTTGGAACAGGCGAGTGAAGTATTTTGATACAATGGCAGCAAGTACTAATGATGAATTGCAATGTCTTTTTTTTTTTTTCCAGATTGTATTCGATGATCAGAAGATTGAACATCATCCCCTTACAACTTCTGAATTGAAGGAATGCTGCAAGGACATTAAAGTGCTCGGAAGAAAAGATTTACGTCTGCTGATGAATTGGTGGAAGGCAATGCGGCAGGAAATGGAAAAGGAAAAAGCAAATGAGGAGAAGGAAGGCTTAGCTAAAACAGAGGAAGATGAAGTGGAAGAGAAAGTAGATGAAGATGATAAAGAGTTGGATGAAGTATCAAAACACATTGCTACATTGCAAGTGAGTTTATAATAATTTGGTTTTTCATTACCCTCACAGTGAAGTGTGGGTTGCAACGGATGGCCTCCGAAGCATGAGACAGGCGATACGTCCTTCAGTCCCTTCAGTATTTGTTTTTATCAAAATACTGAACCTCTTTAATTTTTATGTATAGCAGAGAAACGACCGTCAGGAGGCAGTGAACAAAACTTAAAATAAAAGTGTGGTGTATAAAAAAGAACCCCGAAAAAATTTCAAAAAACTTTATATAATTCTGCGGTTCTACAAAAACTTTTATATATTACCAATAGCGTCATCACACACAACTTGTATAAATTCTGAAAAAATCTTTAATTTGTTTAACAATTATCTCAAAAACCCCACTAAAAACAGTTAAAACACACGTATAAAGATACATATCTTTGAGTTTTTTCTTTTCCTACGTCACCCCTCCCCATAGCTATATCAAACTGAGGATAAATTTCTGTCACCGGTGCCAGGTTCTCTCCCCTTCATAAGCCCCAAACGTGTGTGTGTGTGTGTGTGCGCGTGTGTGTATATATATATATATATATAAATAAATTTCTGGTTTCTAGAAGCACTAGATCCTTCGATCTCTTCTCATTAGTCAGTTCNCACACACCGTTTGCTTGCATCAGTCCTTGACCGACCCGCTATCCATCTAGGCACGACCCCTGCTGCTCCGATGAGGGACCCATTTCATCACCAGGTATGTATGGTAATTTCTGCGTACTTCATGACATTTGAATAACTTTTATACGGGGGAATGTGACAACCCGTCACCTGTACATTTGAATTTCGTTGTAAAATAAGTACCAGTACTTTCATCGATGGCCATGAACACGTGTATGACATTACTAAAACAGGGTGGCCAGCATCACGGAAAACAGGGAAAACTTTGAAAATTCAGGGAATTTTACATTTCTGGAAAAGTCAGGGAATTTAGATAAAATAGTTCAAAGTGTATTTTATAAAAAAATTAATATTGGATTCTAGCACCTCTGCTTTATATCATCTTATGAATTGTACTGTCACTTAAGTTTTTTTAACCTTCATAGGAAAATTTATGAATCTGGGGACAATTTGGTTGCCTAATGTTTAATTGCAACTGTTATTACACACATTTTCTTAGCTGACTTTTTGTTTGGTTGATGCAGCAAGCATTGGCATTGTGGAAAATATGTTTTTAGGTGTATGTGTGTGAGATTTTGCAAGTAAGATTTTTACTTAACTGAAATAATAATTCAAACACTTTTAGTTAGTGGTTCTCATTGAATTGATACATTTTATTGTGTCTTGTCTCTGTATCATGACCTTTTTGTGGTTCTGAGAACACTAGTGTTTATTTAACATCTTGTGTTTTTATTTTTTCCATTTGCTATTTTTGTAGCTACATACTTTTTTTTTAGTTTTTTTTTATAAAACATTTTCTGCATTTGAAAGCATTCATAAATTGTTATTTCATGGTTATCCATAAAAAAAATTGTTATCTATTCCAGAAAAAAGTAAAAGTGTTTTTAATATTTGTTGTGTCAGTCACGGAAATGTAACTGGATACCTGGAAATGTCAGGAAATTTGCTATGAGGATAATGCTAGTCACTCTGTAATAAAATCCATAGTAAAATTTTTTTATGAAGAGCGAACTTCTTAAAACGTTTTTCCTGTAAATAAGGAAGTGTGCTAACATAGAAATTTGAAGTGTCAAATTACTTATAGATGAGGTGCAAATTGTTGTCTCTATTTATAATGGAAGGAATTTTCTGAAATCTTCCGTGATATCTTTTCACTGAATGTTTTTGTGTGGCTGCGGCGGTGTAGTGGTTAGACTACTTGCCTCCCACCAAGGTGAACCTGGGTTTAATTCCCGGCAGGGCCGACCCCGGATTTTTGCATGCGGAAATTGTGCTGAACGATGCCGTTGGGTTTTCTCGGGGATCTCGAGTTTCCCCCGTTCTTGTATTCCAGTGCTGCTCTATACTCACCTCGCTTCACCCTCATCTGCTCTCAAGACCTCGATGTTAGGAGCCGCCCAAATCTCTTCACTCGCTCACCAATTTTTTTGCCATGGTTTTTTTTCAAGGAGGAAGAAGTCAGGGATCTTAAACGTAAGAGGAAGCAGGTGAACAAGGAAAGGAAAAAGCTGCAGGACCGCCTGAATTTGAAGATGGTCCTTCGTGGAGACGAAGGTCCCCGACTTGAAGGGGACGACATGTTCAACTTGAAACAAGTGTCAACCAAAAAGGTAATGACTTTTGGGATATTAAGTTGTCTGTGATAAATATATTTCGGTTGTTGTTAGCTTGGTTACTTAAGTAGGGTGAGGCGACATTCGAGCGCCATAGGGATATACAAAACCAGTAGCCCACATAGTACATTCATTAAGCATTAGGAATGGAGTTTGTTATTGAAAAAACATACTGTATGTACAGTGTATCTGGATGATGTGCTCAAAATATTGACCTTGAGCATTGTTTGCATAGTGTAACTGCATGTTTCCTGAACATACTGAGTGTTTTGTGAGAAATGTTTCTGCATTCCACAATGATGTGCTCTCTTAAGTATGAGAATAGTCCATTGACACGTTTAATACACAATGAATTGAGATGGCCCCACAGGAAGACATCTAAAGTTGTGAGTCTGTGTTACCGTGGGGATAATTCAATGTGTCCTTGTGTTGCCCAACCCACGTGTTAAAGAAATTTAATATCTAAAAAGTCCTGCACAATCAATGTTGTATCTTTGTTCTGAAGGAACAACATCGAGGTGGCTCATTAGGAAGGTTTGCAGCATATGGAGTCACGTTACACCTATGACATCAGCTGCTCTTCCCATATTTTAGCCCATACCATGATCCTACAGTCATTTTGCACGTTACCATTTTGACGTCTACCACTACTGGTATTCTCTCCTATTTTTTGTAAACAAGAGTTCGGGTAGCTCGACATATGTAAAAAAAAAATTTCAGAATTCAAAGCTGTCCTTACCAAAAAGTACGTCAATGTTTGTATTTATTTACCGAAAAGAACGAGAGAAGACAGAACTGATATGTAGAATCAAAACCAAAAAAGATCAAGATTTAAAAGACATGAGGAAAATTTTTATTTGGAAGGTAGGTTTGACTGTCATTACAATTAAAATGTCGTAGTGGCCGTCTTTCTATAACTGCTTGTTTTTAAGGAACCATAAAAAATTTCGGTGAAAATAATAGAAAATTTGAGGAAAATCTGCTGGAAAGTAAATTTGTTGCACTTTTTTTTGTTGCTGTTGTACGTTATGTTTCTCTTGGTGAGCTCTGTACATGATTTAGGGCTTATGTAAAAATAGGTTCCACCACCCTATGCTGCCAGTGTTGGCCAGTACCTATTGAATTTGCCTTTCCACCCACCCTCCTTCCCTCATGCCGCTAAATGTCTACCGTCATGTGTGTTTCACCATTGTGCTTCCACTCGCTTGCCTTTGCAGTTTGCTTGTGTCATTACAACTTAGATTTCTCTTGGTTTTTCGTTACTGTTTGTTGACGACATATTACGCTTAGGTTTCGCGGACTCCGATTTGGTAACTTTTTTTGTTTGATTTTGTGAACGATTACTGAATACACCCACACCTTTTATACGGAGTTGCGATTTTGTTNATTTTGTGAACGATTACTGAATACACCCACACCTTTTATACGGAGTTGCGATTTTGTTAAAATGAATGGAAATAGTACCAACGGGTCGTACTGTATGTAGACTGTTTAAGTGAGCACTTCTGAAAACCCTTTATAGTTGCTTCTTTCATCGATTTCTGTATCCTTTCGCCTCGTCAATATAAGCATTGCCAAGCAATTTCATTTAGTGTTTACATCGATGACTCACGGTCAGTGTTTGGCTACTTGTCAAATGGAACTAACAACATCCCATATACAAAATCCTTTATCAGTTGACGTGTTAGTGATTGAAAAAGAATTTCATGCTCACATTTTCTATATGTGAGCACTGACTGGAGTGACATACAGACGTCGGATCTGCAATAGTGGGAAGCCCTGATCGCACTCCCCTGGTTAATAATGCTCTGAAAGTTGTCCCCTGTAATACCGT
This sequence comes from Clitarchus hookeri, assembly GCA_002778355.1. Classification (NCBI taxonomy): domain Eukaryota; kingdom Metazoa; phylum Arthropoda; class Insecta; order Phasmatodea; family Phasmatidae; genus Clitarchus; species Clitarchus hookeri. The sequence continues at coordinate 508,379 of NQII01000939.1, forward strand.
AATGGATCAGGCACAGGGGGAGCAAGTTAAGGGTCGAACATCCGCGCCACGTGATTGGCGAAAACATGACTATTCCGACAGCCCTGCCTTTGTCCAACAGACATCGGAGAGATGCGCTGGCAGAAAGGAGTTCTTAGTCAAAATGTTTGTGTACTATATTTTATTTTATGTCATTACAAAACAGCAGTTTTTAGTGTAACGAACTAAACTTTGCCCTAAAATAATGTGAATGTGTTTCAAATAAAAAGCAACTTGTGTGATTATTTCTCTCTCTTCGTATGCTTTAGCTAATGCTAACATTGCCACGTGCTTGCNAAATAAAAAGCAACTTGTGTGATTATTTCTCTCTCTTCGTATGCTTTAGCTAATGCTAACATTGCCACGTGCTTGCTTCATATATTTCGGCCACAGATGTGTTGCAGAATATTTTTCAAATTGTGTGTGAGCTAAACTTGTTTTAATGTTAAAGTATTTTAAATTTCATGTAACTTGGAATGTTTGCTTTCATGATTTATTGTGTGCATAAATTTGTTACGTGACGTTTGAAAAGACGTTGCGGGCGAGACCCGCCAGATTTTAGAATGCACGGGTAGAATATTCTAAAATGTCAAATGAAGCGGACGTAATGTGTGTCGCTCCACAGTACGATTGACAGATAAAATTAAGAGATGGCACAGTAATATGTGTGGAAGTTGTGCCATAATGATTTATTTACGTAATTATGCCCAGTTGCGGCATTAGCATTACTTTTGTTTTAAGTCTAAATAAAATCAATTCCTCCTTATCCAGTATCCCGGTAAGGAACTGTGTTCTTCTATCCCGTTCATGTAAGNAAGTCTAAATAAAATCAATTCCTCCTTATCCAGTATCCCGGTAAGGAACTGTGTTCTTCTATCCCGTTCATGTAAAAAGATTGAAGAGACTACCAAAAGGTGCAGTTAAATGTATTTGTCTGTGAAACACGTTTTATGCCCATACATGTCCTGATGGCCAGAATCATTGGCTTTCATTTGAATGATTTTGTATGGAACACAACCACCATTATTTCACAGTTGCTGCATGTAACTTAAAACCGTTCCGTCCACTTCAGGAAATATGTTGTGTTTTGGCACGCGGAATGCTTTGTTTCTTTCCCTGCTGGATTTGTTTCCTTCAGCTTGACATGTGATGACGGGGTTAAGGTGGTGCACATCATGATGGAGCAAGGGTTTCACTAGGTGTCAGGTCAGAGACATTGGTTCTGTGCAATTCTTAATGAGGTGAAGTTTGCACTAAGAGTCGCTTGGCCTTTTGCGCAGTNTAAAATGAATGGAAATAGTACCAACGGGTCGTACTGTATGTAGACTGTTTAAGTGAGCACTTCTGAAAACCCTTTGTAGTTGCTTCTTTCATCGATTTCTGTATCCTTTCGCCTCGTCAATATAAGCATTGCCAAGCAATTTCATTTAGTGTTTACATCGATGACTCACGGTCAGTGTTTGGCTACTTGTCAAATGGAACTAACAACATCCCATATACAAAATCCTTTTATCAGTTGACGTGTTAGTTATTGAAAGAGAATTTCATGCTCACATTTTCTATATGTGAGCACTGACTGGAGTGACAGACAGACGTCGGATCTGCAATAGTGGGAAGCCCTGATCGCACTCCCCTGGTAATAATGCTCTGAAAGTTGTCCCCTGTAATACCGTAATGGATCAGGCACAGGGGGAGCAAGTTNAGAATTTCATGCTCACATTTTCTATATGTGAGCACTGACTGGAGTGACATACAGACGTCGGATCTGCAATAGTGGGAAGCCCTGATCGCACTCCCCTGGTTAATAATGCTCTGAAAGTTGTCCCCTGTAATACCGTAATGGATCAGGCACAGGGGGAGCAAGTTAAGGGTCGAACATCCGCGCCACGTGATTGGCGAAAACATGACTATTCCGACAGCCCTGCCTTTGTCCAACAGACATTGGAGAGATGCGCTGGCAGAAAGGAGTTCTTAGTCAAAATGTTTGTGTACTATATTTTATTTTATGTCATTACAAAACAGCAGTTTTTAGTGTAACGAACTAAACTTTGCTCTAAAATAATGTGAATGTGTTTTAAATAAAAAGCAACTTGTGTGATTATTTCTCTCTCTTCGTATGCTTTAGCTAATGCTAACATTGCCACGTGCTTGCTTCATATATTTCGGCCACAGATGTGTTGCAGAATATTTTTCAAATTGTGTGTGAGCTAAACTTGTTTTAATGTTAAAGTATTTTAAATTTCATGTAACTTGGAATGTTTGCTTTCATGATTTATTGTGTGCATAAATTTGTTACGTGACGTTTGAAAAGACGTTGCGGGCGAGACCCGCCAGATTTTAGAATGCACGGGTAGAATATTCTAAAATGTCAAATGAAGCGGACGTAATGTGTGTCGCTCCACAGTACGATTGACAGATAAAATTAAGAGATGGCACAGTAATATGTGTGGAAGTTGTGCCATAATGATTTATTTACGTAATTATGCCCAGTTGCGGCATTAGCATTACTTTTGTTTTAAGTCTAAATAAAATCAATTCCTCCTTATCCAGTATCCCGGTAAGGAACTGTGTTCTTCTATCCCGTTCATGTAAGAAGATTGAAGAGACTACCAAAAGGTGCAGTTAAATGTATTTGTCTGTGAAACACGTTTTATGTCCTGATGGCCAGAATCATTGGAAGTTTAGAACCATTTCTGAATAGTCTGCAGGAAACTTTTGACAAATAGACGTCCTATGCACACGCAAGTTGTTTTGCCTCGAGAACCTAATGACCCAGCCACAAAATGCCTCAAAGTCTTTTGATGAAATGTTCTTCTTATGCATTACTTGCTGCGCTTTCATTTGAATGATTTTGTATGGAACACAACCACCATTATTTCACAGTTGCTGCATGTAACTTAAAACCGTTCCGTCCACTTCAGGAAATATGTTGTGTTTTGGCACGCGGAATGATTTGTTTCCTTCAGCTTGACATGTGATGACGGGGTTAAGGTGGTGCACATCACGATGGAGCAAGGGTTTCACTAGGTGTCGGGTCAGAGACATTGGTTCTGTGCAATTCTTAATGAGGTGAAGTTTGCACTAAGAGTCGCTTGGCCTTTTGCGCAGTNGGTCAGAGACATTGGTTCTGTGCAATTCTTAATGAGGTGAAGTTTGCACTAAGAGTCGCTTGGCCTTTTGCGCAGTGTTGGAAATATGTTAGTTACGTAAAAATTTTGCATTTGTATGGCTGAAGATATACATTTAAAATTCCCAAGATTCTGTAATTAGTTTTTGTAAATTACATTGCTGCTTTTTCTTGTACTTTTATCGGATTTCTGGTTGACACCATATAACAAAAATTAAATATTTAATAAAAGTTAATATACATATATATATATATATTTTTTTTTTTTTTGCCATAGGTATTATTTTAACGCTTGTTAAGAGTAGGTACCATAATTTTTTATACATAAAGTTTTAGTAGAATGCTCATGCAGTAATCTTTCGGTTTAAGGTCTTTCAGTGTAGCAACTCTTTTACTTAAACAATGATCTTTTCTGGTCCCAACAAAGTCCTGAACACATAGTCATCATTTGGTTTTAAAGACTCATTGAGTGTTAGGACATTTCTTCCCAGTCACCTGACGGTCTTTAAAGTGGAAGATTATTTTATTTAGTTTTTCTATCGTGTACATAAGAAATTATTTCATTCGCCCTCATATTTTTCACTGTTCTAAAATTTACAAATTTTATTTTTTATACTTTTTGTTACAGTGTATAAACTAATGGATTTTTGTTATGTATAATTTTTCAAGGGATAGCTTGTGTGATACTGTTTCATAACTTTCAGTACCATTGTCTTTCAGAGTGGAATTGTACATCTAGTTTTCATACAGAAAATGTTTTACATATTTTTTCATTAAAGTTTCTCAAACCAGTTATTATATCAAGTTATTAGTCNGTTTTCATACAGAAAATGTTTTACATATTTTTTCATTAAAGTTTCTCAAACCAGTTATTATATCAAGTTATTAGTCCACCCACCCGTTAGGCAGAAATTGGGGACATATACATTGTTACATTGCTACCCCATATTGTTGATGACTTCTTTACTATGTAATGACGCAGTATGCTTAATTTTTCGGGACACTGGTGTAAAATTCTTTTGTGTGTATTTAGCTTTGGAAAGCTTCGTAATATTTTGTCAGGTTTCAAGTTAAAGCTGCGGTGGTTCATTTCCCGTGTTTGTTTGTCGAGCAGACGTGTGCTTTTGAAGGTTATTGAATGGACATCTGCTGTTTACGTTGTAACAGTAGTCCGTTTACCGTCTAGTTTCGAAAGTTGTTGTTTTGGTTATGCGGCCGTTGCGCTTCTCTTAGGAGAAGGGGGAGATAAGCCTGCCTAATATATACTGGTGGTGCCCATCGCCTAGAAGAAAAAGTAACCAACTGTCGAAGAAGACGCGTCGGGCGTGAGAAGACGCACCAGCCCGAAAGGGCGTGGGTCGTTAGGGTGCCAGGAGGGAATGAACATCCCTCCTGCCTCAGTAACTTAGTCGTGCGATGTAAGTTTGAGACATTAATAAACCGTAAACTACTGTGGCGCTGTTTTCTGCACTGGTATAACTGATTGTGAAAGTTCGTACTCTGTAAACTGGAAAGTCGTCTGTGCACTGTGAAACTTCAATGATAAATAAAGTATAAAGCAAACTAATCTGGAACTTCTTCTTTTTAATTAATCGGCGTCACCTGGTACCGAGTCTCGTATTCTACCTATGAGCAAGCCGTGGCAACGTAAACATTCGGCAGGGTAATCAGTCCGCAACGCCACAACATGGCGCCCAACTGTGCGGCTGTAATATAATAAAATCGGCCAGGTAACAAGGCGGAACATTACAACTATATCATGACAGACTGTTATGACAAATACTTATTTAGCAAACATTGGAGCGTTATACATTGAAATCTCATCACAAAGTACTTTACTGTACCGTACATCTTTTGAATCCCTAGTAGATGTGATATTATTAAATATTTGTTAAGTATCTACACATATTATAAAACTCAATGTGTCTCTGACTGTCTTTTCTGTTAGTTTACTTATCACTCGAGAACCACTTATCCGATTTACGTGTTTTTTTAAAATTCATAGCTATGTTCTCTGGCCAGGTTTTAGTATATATTTTGTTACGTAAAGTAACATAAGGAATAAGCAGTGATGATAATAGTGAATCAAGTCGGAAAAAGTTTGCCGCCAGTGTGCTCTCTCGTAATACGCTGTCTAAACCATTAAAGATGGCACAGTATCGCGTAGGAAAGAATTGTGTAGAATAAAAATACTTAAAATAACTCTACTGTAGCATATATCTACATATAATTCTGTAGTCCAGGCGAGCGGAGCTGCAGGCACAGCTAGTGAAGTATAAAGTTGAAAGTCCCTTTGTGTACTCTGTATAGAGATTTCACCGTACAGCAGAAATAAATACCTAAATGAGCAGATGAATGATAATTTGTAGAAATTTATTTTTGAAGAAAACTGTGATTAAAAGGATTTTCAAATAGAAAAATGTTTGTGTTGCATATTTGAAGTGGGTTAACAAATAATATGGTACACTTTCATTAAGATTTCATTCATTGAAAATTACAGTAGTTCTGCATTAAGCATAGGAGCCTCTCCCTACATTCTTATTTCACCTGCCTCTTTGGAACTTTCTTCTCTTTTGGCACTTCAGAGGATGACAGCATAATATTCTTGATGTTAAAATGGTGGTGATACTGTTTGGGGCAATATTTTCGCCTCAGAAGCTGCTAAACTTGCCTACGTAAATTTACAGTGTACACACTGGTTGTACATTACTGTTGTCATCAGTGAATAGCTGCTCTCTCTTGGAACATTGTCCCTGCTAGAGAAATGTTGATCGTTCACAAGGAAGATGGTGGTATGTCCACATGTCCAGCTGCATCAGAGTAGTAATTCTCCTGATGTTAACGGCTGATGTTGGTAGCTCTGTGTTGGACAGCAGACCGGGTGCACATGCCAGCTGGGAGCTAGACGTGACTACGGGGTGGTCTGGATAAGCAGAGGACTACTCTCCTGCCTGGCGCTTGAACTGCGTTGCAGAGTGATCGAAATACTGGTTTTTTTTTGACAAAACTATTAAATGTTCCCCCCAGTATGTTTACCTACTAAAAGACATCATACCCCAAACGAGGGTGGAAAGGTACTCGTAAAGTTACTTTGCATGCTGTAAATATTATTTTGGAGCCCTCCAATATAGTTAAAAACTGCTTTTTCAGACTGCCGTATCTTAAAGCATACTAACCGGGCACAAGCCAAACTATGATCGCAGCCTGTGTTGAACTTTACTACAGACTTTCCATCAATAAAATGATAGGGTTACTGCTGAAAGTTGCATAGGTACGCGCAGCACTAAGAGAACACTGCACGCCATTTCTGAGCCCTGCACGTAGCGGCGATGGTGCTCTTGAAGCGTGTGCCAATGTAACCCTTATAGCTCCTGTGCTTCTCTGCCAAAAAAGGAGAAAAACAATGCAGGTAGGCGGGTCCGTTAAGAAAATGTTAAAACACACTAATTTTCTATTTTTTTGATCCATTGTATTAGAGGAAGATGGACTTCACAATCCTTGAAAGAAATATCGCAGAGACATCTTTGGTAACCTCTGCTACAATAGAGGTGTTGCCTTTTGGGTCTGTTTTATGGGACCACCCGTAACCACCAAAACTGGCAAACTCTGGTTATGCCTGTGATTGGTTACGCGAACCTCAAAATGAATGGCTTAGTACCTTTGGAATGCCTACGAATTTCAGACATCGCAGTTGAACATTATGCAGAGCCAGTGACTTTTTACTAAATCACTTGAGCACAAAGTAAATTTCAGTATTGTCCGTGCACNTTGAACATTATGCAGAGCCAGTGACTTTTTACTAAATCACTTGAGCACAAAGTAAATTTCAGTATTGTCCGTGCACAAGCAGTTTTTTCCCCTCTCCAGTTGCTGCTGTCTGCGTGAGAAGCCAATCATATGTTTGACTTAAGTTCTTGATATATTAATTATTTGCATGTGCTATTAACATGTGGCAAAATGTATGTAATGCTTTAAAATATACTTGTCTGGAAATGTTTTTGAAAACAAATACTACTGTCCCCAGCAACTGGTGGTGAGCTGGCGTGCAGTGCTTCCATCGTGCTGCACGTGCCTGTGGGACTTAAAGCGGTGACCCTATCATTTTATTGATGGAAAGTTTGCAGCAAAGTTCAGTGCAGGTCCCTATCATAGTTACGCATGTTTTCCACCAGTGTGAGAAAGCTGTATTTAGCTATCTTGGAGGGCTCGGAAATAGCATTTATAATATGCATGATGTATCAAGAGTATTATACGTACCTCGTCTGAAGTGTATTTTCTTTTTGTACATAATGGGAACACGTTTAATGGTTTAGTAAAAAAAAAAAAAACACGGATTCCAAACACACTGCAAGGCTATTAAAGCGCCAGGTAGGCGGCGCACTTAATGGTTATCAAGCAACTGAGACTTTCCTTCAAGACCTCAACAGACATACCACCTGGACTTGGAAGATGATGAAGAAGCCACTTGAAAGTGAAAGTGACCTGAAACCTCAAGCTCTCGTGTAACACTGGTCAGTCACACTCTGTGGGGGGGGGGGTGGCTCTCCAAGTATGGCCGACTACAGTCATCGCTCCCAAGTACTGCGAAAGTGCTCTCTCTCTGGTGTGCGCTGCTAAACGCCACACCTGCGCCCGTGGCAGGTTGCCCACCTGGGGAATCTCCATTACCTCCTC
>NQII01000939.1:516270-536977 GCA_002778355.1 Clitarchus hookeri
TATAAGCCAGTGTGACTAACAAGCCCTCCCGACCAGTCTTTCTCTTCTAGTGTTTCAAACACCCTTTTATGTAGTAATATCCTTTCCCATCCTCTTCTCTAGTAGAATTTGGTTTTCTCCTTCATAAATACCATTCATATTTGCAGTTTTTATGAAAGGTAATTGTTTCCAAAAAAATTGTAATTGTACAGCTGGTCAACGTCTGTATCAGGAGCGTTTTCCACATTGTGCGACTCCATCACGTACAATTTTAGCCAGATTAGAACAGTGGCTGCGGGGTACGGATACCTTAGAAGGTAACAGGGATAACTGTGGTGCTTTGCAGTGGGTTTCGCACACCAGATTTTGAAGGGAAGGTAGTTCATCAAGTTTACGAGTACTTGAACCATTGCACATGCCATGAACGTCACATGACAGTGTGTGGCGTATTCTGCGGAGTAGTAACTACACCCTTACCACTCTCACAGGGTACTTACTGTAAGCGCCACATGTCCAGGTGGCTCGCCTCCCTAGATGCCTGCGTGCATCGGCCAATGTGCTACTGATTATATGGAGTGTTTTTAGCACAGCATCAGGCTGCGCACGCAGCTACCTCTCCCCTCGTCAGTCTCACCCCGCTCCCCAAAAATTCACTCGCCAGCAGTTGTGGCGCCAACAGTACAAGCAGTGGGTCCGGCCGATTATGCACTACACAACAACTTTTTTTTACGTAGTTCCTACACTGTTGTGTGGTTGTACATGAGTTTCAGTGTCACATTCTTTTCACCAACGAAGCACATTTCATCAGGGAAACTGTTTTCAATTGTTGAAACAGCCACATATGGGATGAAGAGAACACTCGTGCCACACATTACACGATTTCAGCAATGGTTCGGCATCAGTGCATCGGCAGATATCGTCGGTGGTCATGTGATTAGGCCGTGCAATATTCCGTACCGCCTATCAAGTCCCACATACTTAACATCCCTGCAAGAAGTACTGATGGAGTTCTTGGAAGGTTCCACTGAACATTCGTGAGCAAATGTTCCAACATGATGGTGCAGCACAGGGAATTTTTCTGAGCGGTCAGGGAATTTTCAAGCTTGTTCAAATGTTTAACTAACTGTAATTTTCCCTTTCAAAAATGTTTCATATTCCTGTCATTGGCATTATTAGTGGAAGGGGCATTTGCTGAATATCCATGCAATGTGTTGCAAGTGATGTATTTCACATATTTACGACATTTTCAGTAGCATCTAAAATGTGGGTAGTTAATTGGCTTTGTTATCTTGCTTTGTGTGTCTCCTTATTTTCGTAAGTGATTGTTGCTGATATTTATTATGTCTAAGGTTTCAATGAAAATCTCTTTTAGGAGAATGTGCAAAATATAAAAGATTGTTGCAAGTACATTATAAAATGTAGCTTCCTTTTAGCCCCGAGTGTGTTTCGCCTCTGCAACGGCTAACATGTATGCTAATGTGCTGTGTTTCTTTGATAGGATTTGGATAAGGTCTTGGAGCAAACTCCAGATGCTGTGGCAGTGTCCGACCCAGAGTCCGAGGACGAGACTGAACCGAAGCGAAAGTTCGTTCACTTTGAGAGAGATGGGGAAGATTACTTAGACAGTTCTGGCAAGTGAGTTACTGGGTCTTTCTTAAAGGTTGAAGGATCAGACTTGGAACTGTGTTTGTCAAATGACTTTTCATGATTGTTAATAATGTTTGCATTGATTAACTTTTCACTAAACTTGTCTGAATTTCCACACTTACCCATTTTGGTTCTCTTATGTTCTTGCCCCTCGCGTGATTTAAAAAAAAATTTAAAATTTGGCTTTGTTAGGCCATTTATCACCAAAAAAAATGCTTAAAGTATGCACACAGTGGAGTTAAAAGTAGCAGTTGCTGGTATTTAGGGAAATATAGACAGAAGAACTTTATGCAAACTACCATACAGGATTTTGTCACAAAGATAAAACTGTATTTTTTGTGTGCAATCTGGGTTCATTGTGGCTGCCAAGCCTCTTCCTCCCTCCCCCCTCCACCATGCAGAGTCTAGAAGCAGTTGCTTAGTTCACTGGGTCCTTTAATGGCTGGGGTGTTTCCCTTGTAACTCTATAACTCGTCTCTCAGTCCATGGATATGCCAAGCAGGGCGATTAGCAGCACGGTTAGGGGTAAATGTGTTGGCAGTACTGGTAGGCTTAGCAGTTGGCAGATGCCTGGGGAATGTGAGTTGATGCTTAACTGCTGTGGCTGGAGTAGGCCTGATTGGCTCTGGTCGTTGTTTAGGCGGGGTCAGTGGTAAGGGTGATACTGGCCGTCGTACGTTAGGGAGAGTATCCTGGCTGGTATACTGACCCTGCTCGTCCTGGCTGTAGTGTTTCTGGACCGTTGACGAGCAGCTTCCTTGGGAAAGTTAACAAAATAATCTAACTTAGTGAGCAGCTTCCTTGTGAAAGTTAACAAAATAATCTAACTTAGTGAGCAGCTTCCTTGGGAAAGTTAACAAAATAATCTAACTTAGTGAGCAGCTTCCTTGGGAAAGTTAACAAAATAATCTAACTTATTAAAGTTAAAGTAATAAAAAGTTAACTGAATAAAGCTAGAAGTTAAAATCCACCTCAAAAGTTTTTCGTCAATTCAAAACAAAAAAAAATCACAATTTACAGTCCCACAAAAAAATTACCACAACTTTGTTGCTGGATGCCAAATCAGATAAGCTTGCTTATCAAAATGATGAATTAACAATCTTCTACAAAACCTTTTGAAATTAAATTTTGAAAATAAACTTATATAGCACAACTTAGTGCGAAACCAGACCAGTGCGGTGACTAGACTATAAGAACAATCTAAATGTGCATGCTGCACGAGGACTATCAACTGTGCAACTGTTATTTTTGCATAGAGAGAGATTGTATTGATAGATCGGATGGTAGAATCTCGCCTACCTCACAATCACGTTGTGTGTGACTAACGATGATCTTCAATTCAGTACATAGCGCCAGTGTATCAATCTGTATATCGTGGTGTGCAACTCGTTGGCCGTCAAAAATATTGCGTATTTTTAAGAAGTTTGTCAAGATATTATTGGCATTTGCATATATCTTGTGTCATCTTTGGCCTCCAGGTGATTGCAAAGTTAACTAACGTTAGTTTTAATCTTTAACCACATATTTTAACAATTAAAAGTTAATTAGTTTTAAAATTAACTGATAAGTTAAAATTACACACTTTTTTTAATGATTAATTTTAATTGTTAATTTTTTCTGTTGTTAATCCCAAGTACGAGAATTACTGCATGTTAGTTAAGGTTACAGTACTTACCCAGAACAATTCCATTTTTACTCATTTTGTTCCATTTACTGTTCTTATTTGTAGCAGTACTCTAAATGTTCGGAGTTTTTTTTATTATTATTATTATTAAAAAGGATTAACTGTGCAGCTTAACAAAAATTGAACCAAATACAAAATTCTGAACGATCTTAGCAGCCTTTAAAGAAATGTTTATACTTTTCAAAGCAGATGTTTTATTGCATTCTAATTATTCAATTACAGTAAGTTTTGTACATACTGAAAAGAAAAAAATACTACGTTTTTTCAAGTACAAAAATTTGTTATTAACGTCAAATGAGAGACGAGCAAAGCAGAAGTTCAGTTAACTTATTGAAACATGAGTTGTTTTACATTGTTCATTTGTATTGAAACCTGAACTGATTTTTATAAAAACACACTTGTAGACAAAAAAAAATTTTCACTGTGACATGTTCAAACAAGTTTATATAAATGTGTGTATAACATTTTTGCACTGTTTAGTAAATAATAAATATGTTAGTCTCTTAAATCTGGTTCATAAAATTTGTATCTGTTAAGTGTGTATACTAACTTCATTAATTTAGGGTGGGTTGAAGATGCTCTTTCTCCAACACACATTCTGTTTTTACTTTATAAATATCTGGTAGCCCTATGTTACCACCACATACCAGGTCTTATTTATAGAACTGCAGGAAAATAATGAAAGTCGAGGAGGGCCTTGAAGCAGAGAGTATTATTTGTTTTGTATTAGTGCCTACTTGAATACTTAGTATACTGTGTACCATATAAGAAAGCCACATTCTTGACAGTTGACAATCGCCGTGCCTTTTCGTTTATGTATCCATTCGCCATCAACAGGCGTGTCAAGAATAGGCTTTGATGTGACGAGTCAGCGCGTCCAGGAGGTGCTGCTACGTGTGGCAATTGGTGAACTACTTGGGTGGCACTGCATTCGTAAGCGGAGCTTGGTGGACGTGTGTAGGGTCGTTCGTAAACGCTGTACACAAAATATATGTTACTTGAAAAATTATACAAAGCTTGCGGGAAAATAAAATTATTTGTATATGCGCGTAAATACATTATTTTAAACAACAAAACTATAATATGTTTCTGGGTGTAGTTCGGGATATGGATAACAGATGGCATGGAAGGGTATATTGCAACATATGGTGCCCTTTTAACTCACAATATGGCAGCACCTGATTTGAGAGTCTGGAAACTTTGGATTTTTTCGTCACATTTGGATATGTATCGTTTTATTGTGCATCTCATTTTGAACACCTATACATTACTATTTTATCACGAAGTTTCGTTTCTAAAACTAAAAACTGCTGTTTTATGACCACGTAAAATAAAATGTATTAATTAATCTACAAACTCTTTCTTATCCACATATTTTCTGCTTGTGTGATGTACTTCGGCACTGCTCTTAGAATAGCCAACGTAATATTAACTTTTGTTCGTTCATGCATCAGCTGTTACAGGATTTTGTAAATGGCACGTTATTTGTTTTCAATATATTAAGTTGCCACTCACTGACTGTCAGAATGTGGCCTTTTTATATGAAATTAACTATACCAGTTATCATTTAATGAATACAGTTATGAATTCAGTTACAAAATTGTTAGAACGTTATTAAAAATAATATATTTTTGAGTGTATGCAGTTTTTATAGTTGAATAATTAACTATGTTTATACTGATGCTGCGGTTACAGGTTCTACAAGTCATCGGAGAGTGAGTCGGAGAGTTTGGAGTATGAAGATAGTGACAGCGGTGCAGAAGGGCTTGGTATGATTGTTACTGCTCTTAAAATTGTTAGTTATACGTTTAGCTGGGTGGTTTCATACTGTAATAATAATGTTTGCGAAGCCTAGTGTTAAAAATGACAGACTAAAGCACAGTGCTTCCTTGTATTGTAGTCATTACACTATAGAGCTTTATGTTTTGACATTCAAATTTATATAATGGCAATATTAAAAATATTAGCTCCTAGCAGTGAGAATATTGTTTGTTACGGTAGGGCTGTGCAAAGACTTGTTTTTTATTTCGAACTTAAGTCGAAGATGACTTTGCCGTCGACAAAGTCGGAAATGACTCATTTTTTAAACTCTTAAAATATTTCACGAATGTTATATAAAATGGATTACTGTTTTCTCGATTGAATACATAAACATGCCGATGTGGTGATGATTCATGGAAATCTGTAGAAGCCAAAAATAAAATTTTTTGATTTGTTTCCCTGGAAATGCCCTGATTCTCTATAACTAACTGACCCTAAAAATTAATACAGTCCAAATATATGTTGCTTACTTCCTGGTGTAGACAAAACATGTTTGCTAATTGTACAAGTCTGTGCTTCTTCGTTCGGAGCGAAGGAAAATGTACACAGGATTTGCAAGACTTTCGAAAACATGAGACACTTTTGCACCTTCTGCGGCGCTATCACATTTATCACTCATTTTCACATGCTATGAATCAACAGTCTTCCGCAAACTTTTACACGCACGCCGTACTCTTAAACATAAACAGGTTTGATGATGTGCGCCCGAAGGTGGAAGATATTTGTTTGCTAGTAATACAGAGAACAGTGCGTTGTGTTAGTATGTGAATGTATCAGTTTTAATTTGTATACAATTTTCTCGTAGCGCTTTGCTTTAGTTATCGCAGAAAATAAACATTTTTCCCCCCTTGAGAAACGGCAGTCTTGGTCTTGGAACCTCAAAGTTAGTGCCATGTGTATGTTGGTGCGCATGTTCTGTGGATTCAAGCATGCTCCACAACAAAAACAATTAAAGTAGTCTTTTGTTGTGAAGAAAATAATTGTCACCATTAGTGTTATAACGTATCACTATTAAAGCATACATCAGTTAATATAATTCTTCATGGAAATAATAGTTCATTTACAGTATTCACACTTTTTATTACAGGTGAGCTTAAGTAGTTTGTGTGTGCGAAATGGGATAAAATCAGCAAATATGAAAGTTTGTCAATCATATTTCTCATAAAAAAGTTTTTCTGAATCTTTGAAGTTTTTGGTTGTGCCCGAAGTCGAAGACAATGGAAAAAGTATTTGATTCGACTTTGATTTTCCTTAGCTTCACACATCCCTCCTTATGTCCTTTCTTAGCTGTGAAATTCAGAGTCTGAAATTTGTAATTACAGTGTTAAAAATTTTGTGATTACTTGAAAGTAGGAGGAGAGTGGCTTCCTGTGGAGCAGTGCACCCAACTGTACAACATGCAGAACTCATTGAAAGGAGTACACACTGTAACAAAATTGGGGCCGCAGTGGTGTAGTGGTTAGACTACTCGCCTCCCACCTAGGCGAACCGGGTTCGATTGCCGGCGGGGCCGCTCCTGGATTTTTGCTTGTGGGAATTGTGCCAGACTATGCCACTGATCGGCGGGTTTTCTCGGGGATCTCCCGTTTCCCCCGCCCTTACATTCCAGCGCTGCTCCATACTCACCTCGCTTCACCCTCGTCGACTCTCAAGGCCTTGATGTTAAGAACCGCCCAAATCTCTTCTTCACTAACAAAATTGTCAGAAAAGTATGATTTATGTTGCATTTGAAAGAAGAATGCTTATATTTTGTAATACTGTGAAATATTTTCCTAGAATTTGCTTATATAAATGTTTGAAAAAAATATCAATTAATGAGTGTATGTTTTAACGAAAATATTAAGTGTATTTCCACATATATTAGTCTCTTTCACAAGCATCAGATGGCTGCTAAAATAAACTTCAATGGAAACGTCCCGGCTGCCTCCATTTTTACTAAAAGATACAGGCTGTAATGCTCAGTTGGAAAGCAAGATACCCTGAATTAAAAAAAGTTTGTTGATAAAAAGGAGCGCCAAAAGTAAATAAATGAAATGATGAAGTTTGTAAACTGTTTACTGAAGATTTATTGCGGTTTCTTCTACAATATCTGCATACAAAAACAAAATTATTACTCACGGAAGTAGTAAAAACTTGAATAAGACGTTCACTTGAAAAACTTCTCACTTCAAAGATAATTAAATTAAGAAGACGGGAGAGAATCACAACTTTCTCTCCCGGTGCCCTAACAACTCCTTACACCTGTGGAAATCAATTTAGTAGATTTTAAATATCTGAAATGTAAAAGAAGGTTGAAGTCACAGGCGCTGCTGGTGTGACTTACGATGGTCACTCGCTGCTCGTCTCTAGACGAGCGCTTCTCGAATTCTGTTACTCTGTGTGACAAGGGTCGTACCTGCTCTATACATCCATTGAAAGTTTCACCTCCTCAACACAGTCCAATTGTGGCATCGTGGGGTGCGTTAATGTCTAAAAATAGCACACAAATGCTGATGTGGCTCTGGAAATAATGCGACGGCCTGCCCTTTCCTTATGTCATCATGTACACCGCAACACGATGGCTATGTGTCGAGCTTACTAAACACCCCCCCCCCCCCNTCTCTCTTTTTCTCTCTCTTTCTCTGATGTTTGTAAAATTATATTTATGGGTTAATTATTGTATTATTTTTGGAATCCAAATGAACTCCAAAAATTTTTAAATACATTTTTTCTTTCTTAAGAAATTTACAATTAATGATCTTATATTTTCTGCAAGTCATTGAGCAGTTATAAAAGTGGAAGCTTATCTACAAGCAACTCCTTCAATACAAAAGAATTTAATCCGTTTTATATATATTGCCAAAATTATTTAAATATAAAGGAATTTCCCAGTCATAAAATATTTGTGTGGGTAGTAATAATGTTTAATATAAATACATTTGGAGTAAATAAAAGTAAATTTTGATTAAATCGAGTTGTTATATGTTTCAGGTTTCAGTGAAAATGATGATAGTGATACCGAAGCCAATCCTCGACATAAGCATCATGAGAAGTCAAAAGCCACGGCTGATGAAGATCACCCTTTATTAACTGATCTAGATAAACGTAATAAGAAAGAGAAAAAATCTCACAAAGCTGAGCTGTGGTTTGAGAAGGTATGTTTGCTTCATCATATGTAATGAAAATAATAAATAATTGTGGGGTCATGTGTTTAAACTTGGGTGAAGCGAAGCGCTGCAGGGAGGGTTACAGCACTAATCCTCCACCCATCGCCCTCCGTCACCAGTTCTGGTGTACTGCCACTCTGCGATCAAAATTCTGGTGTGAAATCTGCTATCAGAACTCTATGCATTCATAACATATTTTGTAATTTGGATGATGTTTTTCATTAATTACATTTGTTCACATAACATTATTAGATGAAATGATACGAAAATAACATCTACGTTATTTTTAGTGTTAAGTGATACGCTTGATACTTAATGTTTACAAATTGTTTTGAAACGTGAATTTGCAGTTTTTCAATTTCACTACTCAATTAATGCCTAATTATTCATAGAATACATCACAAACTCTGCTTAGTGGTACAAGAAAAATATTTATTGTTATTGGCTGTTTAAAATTAATCACTGGTTATAACGTGCAAAAATAATTAAATGTTTGAGCGAGTCCCCTGTCTGGTCTACTGTGCGTCAGTGTTACACGAGTCGAGAGCTACCGAAGATGGCCCTGATCTTTGATCTTCTTCTTGCTTCATTTGCTTCTAAGAACTTNAAGTGTCAGTGTTACACGAGTCGAGAGCTACCGAAGATGGCCCTGATCTTTGATCTTCTTCTTGCTTCATTTGCTTCTAAGAACTTGTGCGACGTGCTTGCCATCCAGACTTCTCGCACATCTGCGCTTTNAGAACTTGTGCGACGTGCTTGCCATCCAGACTTCTCGCACATCTGCGCTTTGCCTGAATGTCCAGGCTTCCATTTATTTGTATTAAAATTTTTCAGGCAGAAAGAATATCTGGTCGTCACCGCTGTTTGCTCTATGTGGGTACCATGAGGGCTCAACACGCATGCCGCCCATCTCAGCCACACACACCCTAATTGTTTGGCGAAAGCTGATTTTCTTATTGCCTTGGATCAAGCACCTTTCACTTTCCGACTTGCCTTAGTCAAAGATAACTTCCAACAAATCCCATCATTCTGCTAAAGGGACCGCTCAATCCAATTCTCAAAGCTAGAAGAACAGACAGAATTTGAAAATATTGTGTGACCTAACTCTCCAAGATTGGGGAATTACGTAACGGCCGAAAACCTTTCACCTTCTTGCTCCTTGGCAAAGGTACTGTTGTTGGTACAGGGCATTGGAAGGGGGTAATTTCAAGGAATACCCACCACTCAATGCTTCCTCCATGTTGTGTGTTCGAATCTTGCATGCTGCAGATGCATCAGTCGTTAACCTACTCGGCTGGAAGATTAAAAAAAGAGTTGTCTTCTACCTAGCCAGTGTAAGAATATGTAAAACTGAAAATTCATTTATCACCTGGTTTCTCCTATTACAACAGTAGTATATAAATAAATAATAATAATAAAAAAGAGGAAATCAACTGTGGCGTGGTTTTGATCGAACTCTATCTGTAAAATGGAATGTATAGCTGTTTTTTTTTTATTTTAGGTGGTGTTAGCTAACTCCAAGTATTAAAATAAACAATCTTGGCACATCACAGCAATTTTGTGTTGGCTTTGTAGATTGAAGCTTCGACCCGCTTGATTTTGCCCAATATAATCTTCACATGCTGCAATGGTTTTCAGATTTATGCTGCCTTCAAAATGATGAACAAAAAATTAGTGGTGCAGCAACATGAGTGGCTGCAACAATTCTTAAATTATCTCTACGGTACTTTGGGCCATACATTATTTTCCCAGCAATTTGTGTGAATCAATGTATTAAATTTTTAGAACTTTACTGAATGACTTTTGTAAACAAATTCTTTTAATTTCAGCACTTAACAATTTTTTTNGTATTAAATTTTTAGAACTTTACTGAATGACTTTTGTAAACAAATTCTTTTAATTTCAGCACTTAACAATTTTTTTAGTGATGTTTATTATGTGCTTCCAGGATATTTTCAAAACTTTGGAAGATGAAAAAGATGAAGATTACGANTTTTTTTAGTGATGTTTATTATGTGCTTCCAGGATATTTTCAAAACTTTGGAAGATGAAAAAGATGAAGATTACGAACTTGACAAAATGATGGAAGATTGTAAAAGAAAAGGTGTGAAATTTGTTGAGGAAGCAACAAGAAAACTTGAAGGAAAAGACAAGAATGATGTCAAATCTGTGAAATCCCGCCAGAAGAAAGCCAAGTCCAGTGACTACGAAAG
The DNA here is from genome assembly GCA_002778355.1 of Clitarchus hookeri. Taxonomy (NCBI): domain Eukaryota; kingdom Metazoa; phylum Arthropoda; class Insecta; order Phasmatodea; family Phasmatidae; genus Clitarchus; species Clitarchus hookeri. The sequence continues at coordinate 526,761 of NQII01000939.1, forward strand.
TGATTCATCATCAGAGTCGGATAGTGATTACGATGTAGAGGAACAATTGGGTGAGCATTCCGTAGAGGAGACCGGGAAGAAGGCTAAAAAACAGCAAGTTGGAGGCAAACAGGGCTTTGAGGTTGTCTCAAAAAATGAAGGTAACTAAAAATTAACATTACTGTTTTATAAGAGCATTTACATACACCCCGAGTTAAAATCTGCAGTGCCCTCTTACAGTCTTCTGGAAAATGGTATACAAAAAGTGTATATTTCTGAAGGTTCTTTGAAATATGAATTGTATGATTATTTGAAACAATCAATTTTTAATATAGATATCCTTAAATTTTTTAAACCTTGCTTGCAGATAGTGATATATGTTTTTCATACTGTAAAATATTTTTATGGATGTGTTCTACTTTAATAGAAATAATCATCTTTACGCAAATAAGGTAATGATAACTGAATAATATTTTTTATAGTTTTAAAAAACTTGCATAAGATAAAGTTGACTCGTATGTCCAATTTAAAACTTTTACAATAGCAATCTCACAAATAGCCAAAAATTGAAGAGGACTTGGATTCAGTTTGCGGTCTGACCATCCTGATTTTGATTTTTCATTGTTTTCTGCAGTCACTTAAGGTGAATGCCAGAGTGGTTCCATAATATCGTCTGTGATTGATTCCTTTCCCATACCTGATAATTCAAGCTGTTTTTCCAAATCAGAACCTCACTGTTGATAAGTCTAAGACCTGTGCATACTTATGGCTTGCTATAGATCTATAAACAAATCATGAAAGTTATGGGGCAATAAAAAATCTGAAGAATATACAGGATGAGTATAAAAGACTACCCCAACTTTGAAGGACTATAATATAAAAACCAAACAACCTACAACCTTGATTGACCAATCAAATGAACCGTGGAACCATGAAGTTGGTTTACCATACATTCATAAATGTTCAATGTGACCACCATAAGCGGCCCGAACGACATCTACGCGATAATCAAACTCGTTCCACGCTCTTGTCAGCATGTCCGGTGTTACGGTTTAAATGGCGTTTGTAACTCCAAGTTTGAGGTGGTGAGGGGGTAGCGAGCTCGCATTCGTCACGTCAATCTGAAGGGGACGGTCTGATGTTTCCTTTATGGTGCGTCACCCCATTGGCACCTAGCTGTTCGCGGATACCTGAACGAGACGTTGCCGCAACGCTGGATTGGTCGAGGAGCAGCTGGTGACCAGGCTCTTCATCACCGGCCCCCAAGAAGCCCGTATCTTACCCCGTGCGATTTTTTCTATGGGGGTACATAAAGGATCAAGTGTTTCGTCCACCATTGTCGGCTAACATTGATGACCTCAAAACGAGTATTACGAACTTGAGGTAATATTCTATGTCAGACAATCCAGATGAGTGGGGGGTGTTAGTGTAGAGAGATGTGTCATCTGTGGTGACTATGTATGCATCTTGTGGGGTCGTGCCCAGGTGTCTCGATCATTCAAGACAGTGGCCAGTGTCCTCGATGTAGGACGGAAGCTGCTGTACCCAAGGTTGAAGGTGGTCATCTACAAGTGCTGAGATTCTCTCAGTGGGGCTGAATTCCTGATACAATGGGGCGTCCTGGGGGTGGCCGTTGTTCCTAGTGTATTTTCGGAAGCAGGTATGGCATTGAAGTGTTGGGTTTTTCTGCAGTGAGCAGTTTGATTGAAGCCTCAGAGGAGGCCGTGGGACACAGTTCCATTTTCCTAAAGGATGGTTTTTTTTTTTGTTTTTGCATATCTGGACCAGCCCTTGGTCATGCCTACCACATAAAGTGGTCAGTGTTTTCCAATATTCTTTACATGCGTGGCAGATACTGATTGGCTTGGTTAACCTCCCACCTCCTTCCCCTTAGCAGTGCCAACTGGATTCCAGGAACTGTGTTTGATGCTCCTCCTTTGTGACATTGCTTAAGCTGACAAATGTCTTGTTCATGGTACGCGTGTGTGTGTGTGTGCGCACTTTTCTGTACATGTACTTGCATGTAAAATAAATTAGTATTTTTTTTATAACTAGGGGCATGCACTTTTGGAGTTTATTTGCATAAAGAAGTCAGGTTACTTTCCTCAAAAATCGGTGTTATTTTTCATGAATGTGGTGTTATTGTTAGTTTCCAATTAATGTTTAAAAAATCAGTTTGAATGCACACAAACATGTAATGCTTTGCAGTTACTGTAGGCTTAGGCATGTTACAGTATTTACTTAAACTAACACCATTGAAAGTTAGCTTCATAATATCAATAACTTAATCTCAGAATACCAGGACTTGTCGCTTTACAAACACCAAAGATGTGTGAACAAAATGTTAAGATTCGTTTCTTAGAAAAATCTATACTTTGTAACGTATATTGATCTTCAGCGCAGTTGTGTTGAAAGCGGTTAAATATAATAGGAATATGATGAAAACCAATTTGTTTCGCTGCAGATAATTAAAATGTAGAATATTAGTGGGGTAAAATTGGAATGTATACTTCCTAGCGGACCCAAGGTTCAAAAGTATGTTACTAGCTTTAGAGCTTTTAGGCAATATATTTCCTTAAACCTAAATTTTGTTTGTATTCACTTAAAAATGTAAAAATTTTCATAAAAATTTGTTTTATCGCAAATGTGAATTTTGCGTGCCCCTATTTATAAATTATGTTTAGAAGGTGATGTTTGCAGCAAGAAGGAATATGTTATAGCTAAACTAAAAGACTTGGATGTATGAAAATGTGTGTAAATGTAATTATGCAGAATTAGTAGAAGTCAGTACGAGTCTTTTTCATGTTGTAATAAAATAATAACAAATCTTCGCTCTAACTTTCTCTTTCTCTGTATCTCTTTTTTTCTTCCCCAGTACTTTAATTATTTTCATTAATATTAGTTTCTCTTTGTGGTCAGTAGTTTTATTTTTCTGTGTAATATTAGTTGTCTGTCATCTATAACTTTATTTCAATTCTTCATATTTAATTTATAGATGTCTGGACAGTTAGTATGTAATTTTTTTCGTTTTTTAACATAACCATCTACACTTAATTCAGTATTTTGTCACTTATCTAAAACACAACGTATATTGCAAATATCAAAATTACAACTTCATATTACTCTCGTGAATAAAACTGACATATCATTTTACCAAGAGTTGATAAAGAATTTTTTTTTTTATATTACCACACTGTGGCGATGTGTAGCATGGAAGAAGCACTACTTTGCCTTAGTTTTGTCACATGTAAAATATAGGCCGAAAATGAATAAGTTTCTTTGAGGTATAGTATAGTTTTACGTTAGAAACTGTTTGTCGTTCCTTAGGTAAGAAAGTGCGTAAACGCAAGTTGGATGAAGAAGGCATGGCTTTGGGAGCACTCATGGTCAGTTCCAAGAAAACAAAGCGAGACCTCATTGATGGAGCCTGGAATCGATACATGTTCAACGATGATAATCTGCCAGACTGGTTTGTGGAGGATGAGAAACAACACATGAAGAAAGAAGCACCAGTTCCCAAAGTGAGTATTCACTAGCACAATGTAACCATACAAGTTTCGCCACGTTTTACAGCTTTGACAAAATGTAATAGAGAAATTGACTATGGTAACTGGTAATATTGCGTGGAATAGGATTGGGTTCAATAAATACCATTCACTATAACATTTTTCATTTGGAACTTATGTCAGCGAAAATCTTGAGCTTTTGTTATTTTTACCGGTTTTTAACAGTGAAAGCAATACAAAATACTGTTGTCAGAAAACCATTTTAAATGTTATTTTTGTTTGGCTTTAATTATTATTTACCATCAAAGCCCAGTGTTCAGTCGCATTTCCTTGAAGTTGTGCATACATGAAACTCTTTATCGCAAAAAATGGTGAATCTTACATGGCAAGGTTCTCGTAAGCATCTAGCCAGTATCAGAATGAAAATTGTACGCAAGATTTCCAGTCAATTATTAGTACAGTAATTTAAATTTGATGATATAATCTTACACTGATAACTAAAAAAAATTCAATANTTTCCAGTCAATTATTAGTACAGTAATTTAAATTTGATGATATAATCTTACACTGATAACTAAAAAAAATTCAATACACCAAGAAAATGGCACTTTGAAAAATTTTATTTCAAGTTATCCAAAGAAAGGAATGAAATCAACGCAGAAACTTGAGTTACACAAATGTGCTTTTTACATTCAGTTACCGTTTTGAAAGACATGGCAATAAATTATCATGCACATTTGTCTCGTATTGCATGTTGGTGTTGACTGCACACCTGGTTTAAGAATGTTCCAAATCACCATTATAATCCTACCAACCAGATACATTGTCCTGCTAGCAAGCACTTGATGTGTACCCAGTTTTTAGTGACTCGATCTCAAGAATGTTACCCTTGATGATCCACTTCTGCACCCCTTTTTTGTCTTCAGAACTTAGAGCTTAGTACGTAGTCAGATGCTCTTATAGTGTTTCAAAACAAACACCATTTTGAAACATAATTGCACTTGGAGTAAACACAGTATGCAAAATACTCAAATGGCTAGGAAACACTAATGAATTGATTAAAAAAAATAATGAAAACACAGGAAAATTCTGACTCATATTGTACAGTAACAATTAGAGTTTGTCTCATATAAGTTGACGAGATTTTGATGGTTCGACAAAAGTAGCGCCAATGTTTACTTTCCGTTTATGTATCCTTTCGCCATCAGCTGGTGTGTCAAGTGGCNTGGTTCGACAAAAGTAGCGCCAATGTTTACTTTCCGTTTATGTATCCTTTCGCCATCAGCTGGTGTGTCAAGTGGCGGCTGTATATTTATTTTATTAACACATTGTCAACTAATCCACTTTCCATTGTAATGCTAAACAAATTTTAAGGTGTTTATAGACTCACATCTGTCTAAAAAATTTGTAGNTTCCATTGTAATGCTAAACAAATTTTAAGGTGTTTATAGACTCACATCTGTCTAAAAAATTTGTAGGTTTTAAAAGTAAAAACAGAAAACCTGGCAAAAATGAAATATTTGCTACCTATTTTTTTTATTTATTACAGACAAGGAATTTTGGTTAACATTTGCAAGACTGTAANAAAATGAAATATTTGCTACCTATTTTTTTTATTTATTACAGACAAGGAATTTTGGTTAACATTTGCAAGACTGTAATTGTAGTTCTTATCACACTTTGGATGTTACAGCTAATATGTTAAGACTGGAAATAAAAGTAATTCGGNAAAATGAAATATTTGCTACCTATTTTTTTTATTTATTACAGACAAGGAATTTTGGTTAACATTTGCAAGACTGTATTTGTAGTTCTTATCACACTTTGGATGTTACAGCTAATATGTTAAGACTGGAAATAAAAGTAATTCGGGAAACTTGCNCATGGTACGCATGTGTGTGTGTGTGCGCACTTTTCTGTACATGTACTTGCATGTAAAATAAATTAGTATTTTTTTATAACTAGGGGCATGCACTTTTGGAGTTTATTTGCATAAAGAAGTCAAGGTTACTTTCCTCAAAAATCGNTTTTTTTATAACTAGGGGCATGCACTTTTGGAGTTTATTTGCATAAAGAAGTCAAGGTTACTTTCCTCAAAAATCGGTGTTATTTTTCATGAATGTGGTGTTATTGTTAGTTTCCAATTAATGTTTAAAAAATCAGTTTGAATGCACACAAACATGTAATGCTTTGCAGTTACTGTAGGCTTAGGCATGTTACAGTATTTACTTAAACTAACACCATTGAAAGTTAGCTTCATAATATCAATAATTTAATCTCAGAATACCAGGACTTGTCGCTTTACAAACACCAAAGATGTGTTAACAAAATGTTAAGATTAGTTTCTTAGAAAAATGTATACTTTGTAATGTATATTGATCTTCAGCGCAATTGTGTTGAAAGAAGTTAAATATAATAGGAATATGATGAAAACCAATTTGTTTCGCTGCAGATAATTAAAATGTAGAATATTAGTTGGGCAAAATTGGAATGTATACTTCCTAGTGGTTCAAAAGTATGTTACTAGTTTTAGAGCTTTTAGGCAATATATTTCCTTGAACCTAAATTTTGTTTATATTCACTAAAAAATGGTGAAAATTTTCATAAAAATTTGTTTTATCGCAAATGTGAATTTTGCGTGCCCCTAGTTATAAATTATTTTTAGAAGGTGATGTGTGCAACAAGAAGGAATATGTTATAGCTAAACTAAAAGACTTGGATGTATGAAAATGTGTAAAAATATAATTATGCAGAATTAGTAGAAGTCAGTACGAGTCTTTTTCATGTTGTAATAAAATAATAACAAATCTTTGCTCTAACTTTCTCTTTCTCTGTATCTCTTTTTTCTTCCCCAGTACTTTAATTATTTTCATTAATATTAGTTTCTCTTTGTGGTCAGTAGTTTTATTTTTCTGTGTAATACGGTGTATACTCTATTAGTTGTCTGTCATCTATAACTTTATTTCAATTCTTCATATTTAATTTATAGATGCCTGGACAGTTAGTATGTAATTTTTTTCGTTTTTTAACACAACCATCTACACTTAATTCAGTATTTTGTCACTTATCTAAAACACAACGTATATTGCAAATATAAAAATTACAACTTCATATTACTCTCATGAATAAAGCTGACATGTTTTTTTACCAAGAGTTGATAAAGAATTTTTTTTTATATATTACCACACTGTGGCGATGTGTAGCATGGAAGAAACACTACTTTGCCTTAGTTTTATCACATGTAAAATATAAGCCGAAAATGAATGAGTTTCTTTGAGGTATAGTATAGTTTTACGTTAGAAACTGTTTGTCGTTCCTTAGGTAAGAAAGTGCGTAAACGCAAGTTGGATGAAGAAGGCATGGCTTTGGGAGCTCTCATGGTCAGTTCCAAGAAAACAAAGCGAGACCTCATTGATGGAGCCTGGAATCGATACATGTTCAACGATGATAATCTGCCAGACTGGTTTGTGGAGGATGAGAAACAACACATGAAGAAAGAAGCACCAGTTCCCAAAGTGAGTGTTCACTAGCACAATGTAACCATACAAGTTTCGCCACGTTTTACAGCTTTGACAAAATGTAATAGAGAAATTGACTATGGTAACTGGTAATATTGCGTGGAAGAGGATTGGGTACAATAAATACCATTCACTATAACATTTTTCATTTGGAACTTATGTCAGCGAAAATCTTGAGCTTTTGTTATTTTTACCGGTTTTTAACAGTGAAAGCAATACAAAATACTGTTTGTCAGAAAACCATTTTAAATGTTATTTTTGTTTGGCTTCAATTATTATTTACCATCAAAGCCCAGTGTTCAGTCGCATTTCCTTGAAGTTGTGCATACATGAAACTCTTTATCGCAAAAAAAATGGTGAATCATACATGACAAGGTTCTCGTAAGCATCTAGCCAGTATCAGAATGAAAATTGTACACAAGGTTTCCAGTCAATTATTAGTACAGTAATTTAAATTTGATGATATAATCTTACACTGATAACTAAAAAAAATTCAATACACCAAGAAAATGGCACTTTGAAAAATTTTATTTCAAGTTATCCAAAGAAAGGAATGAAATCAACGCAGAAACTTGAGTTACACAAATGTGCTTTTTACATTCAGTTACCGTTTTGAAAGACATGGCAATAAATTATCATGCACATTTGTCTCGTATTGCATGTTGGTGTTGACTGCACACCTGGTTTAAGAATGTTCCAAATCACCATTATAATCCTACCAACCAGATACATTGTCCTGCTAGCAAGCACTTGATGTGTACCCAGTTTTTAGTGACTCGATCTCAAGAATGTTACCCTTGATGATCCACTTCTGCACCCCTTTTTTGTCTTCAGAACTTAGAGCTTAGTACGTAGTCAGATGCTCTTATAGTGTTTCAAAACAAACACCATTTTGAAACATAATTGCACTTGGAGTAAACACAGTATGCAAAATACTCAAATGGCTAGGAAACACTAATGAATTGATTAAAAAAAATAATGAAAACACAGGAAAATTCTGACTCATATTGTACAGTAACAATTAGAGTTTGTCTCATATAAGTTGACGAGATTTTGATAGTTCGACAAAAGTAGCGCCAATGTTTACTTTCCGTTTATGTATCCTTTCGCCATCAGCTGGTGTGTCAAGTGGTGGCTGTATATTTATTTTATTAACACATTGTCAGCTAATCCACTTTCCATTGTAATGCTAAACAAATTTTAAGGTGTTTATAGACTCACATCTGTCTAAAAAATTTGTAGGTTTTAAAAGTAAAAACAGAAAACCTGGCAAAAATGAAATATTTGCTACCTATTTTTTTTATTTATTACAGACAAGGAATTTTGGTTAACATTTGCAAGACTGTATTTGTAGTTCTTATCACACTTTGGATGTTACAGCTAATATGTTAAGACTGGAAATAAAAGTAATTCGGGAAACTTGCTTGACAACGCACTTTTCATTCTCCAACAAACAACTTACCAACAACTTTTGCAAAGCAGTTACTCTGTTATTAATGATACTAACAGCTTGAGTTAGAAATATGTGGCGTGGAATAACGTAAGAATTATCCAAAACTACCCACGCGCATCCCATTTTCTTCGTTTTATTAATACAGAATAGTAACAACACGAAAACAACAAAAATTTGGGTTTGCGGGAGAAGTTTGCATGTAATGGACGTTAGCGTAACTAAAACAATTACCGGCGGGTTATAGTTCGGGATCTTGCTAACAGATAGCGTGGAAGGGCGTGTTGTAACAGATGGTGGGGCAGGCCTTGTCAGCTATCTCAACAGAGAGCAGCACTTTGACCTGCCACGTGATTCCATATTTGTAGAAGTTCACTTTTCTCATTTTATTGGCTCAAAACAACAAGAGTTGGAAATATATTTTGTCAGATTATTTGAAAAAAATTATTTAACTATGCCCTCCGATATTTCTGTAGGCTTTTTGAATTAATATCAAGCATGTATGGAAGGTGTGGAGAGACGGGGTACGACCTAAAAGGAACTTCCAATGTTTGAAGTTGCATTTCATTTGAATACGGACCGTTTTAATGTCCGTTTAATATGAACACACATAAATTACTACTTTAGCACAAAGTTTTAGTTTGTAACTCTAATAACAGCTGGTTTGTGAAGACGTAAAATAAAACATATTAATTAATCTAGGAACTCTTTCTTATCCGCATATTTTCTGCGCTTGTTTGATGTGCGTCGGCAATGCAGTCAGAATAGCCAACGCAATATTAATTTTCATTCTCTCATGCATCAGCTGATACAGGATTTTGTAAATGGCACGTGGTTTGTTACGTATACGTCAAGATGCCACTCACTGACTCAAAGTCTCGCCAACTTATATGAGACAGACAATAGTAGTCATTAGTGATAGTTCAGAACTACAAAATATTGCACTTTAGGTTATATTTACATTTGTGAAGGGTCTGAAAAAAATTGTGGTTATTAATCAGGAAATCTTATTGAAAGGGTTAAATTATACATGCGTATATAGACAATGTGTCAAATTAATTAACCTATTAAACAGAATACTTCTTAGATGGGAAACTTCTTAAGAGGGTTTGCTAAATCATAAAAGCATCTTCATTGAGGAAAGTGTGGTAGTGTTGTGGTCCTAACACTAAAGATATTATTTTCAATTGCTGAATAAAATAATTATTAATACTATGACTATGAAAAGCAGTTGTATTGTCACGAACCCCATTTTCAGGAGTTGGTAGATGACTACAAGGCGAAGCTGATGGATTTGAATGTGCGGCCAATTAAGAAAGTGATAGAGGCCAAAGCTCGCAAGAAGAAGAGGACTGTGAAGAGATTGGAAAAAGCAAAGAAGAAAGTCGAAGCCCTTATGGATAACATTGATGTTTCAGATCGTGAGAAAGCTAGACAAATCAAGCAGTAAGTATTATCTGGATAGGAAGAAGGTTACATTTTATGTAATCTTTGTCACACAAATAATAGTGTTTATTTAAAGCACATTAGTCTTGTTTTGCTTTATGTACCCCAGTGGGAAACGCCACATTTTTAATTTGTATAAAATAGAGGATGTTTTTTGTAGTTTGAAATTGAACCTCTACCCCAGAAGATTATGTTTTATGTCTGGTGATTAGGTGCAATGTTTCAAAGCAGGTGAAAGGCTTCTAGTTGGTGCATATTCAAAATCTCTGAGAGAATTAACGTTTACAGTTATTATGATTGATGTCATTTGAATAACTC